>JAGYYJ010001367.1:0-103082 GCA_019671005.1 Hibiscus mutabilis | reverse complement strand
CATGGTAGAATAGTATGTTTTTATGACACTCATTAATAAATGTAAAATACGGATATAATTTGCCAATATTCTTGTGAATTTATGTTTTCTTCTTTAGTTGTGATTGCAGCTGAATTTACAATATGATATAAATTAATTTCCATAAATTGATTAGTTACCCAAAACAATTAATATTCGCTTGCAACACAAATAATATTATCATCGAAATAAATGTTTTTGAATTAATTTATGAGCAACAAATTTGATGTGGTACTAGTTTAATGATCACGAGTTCATGATTCATTTGATTAGCCACCCATGAATAATAAAGTGTATTTCATTAGGTAGTTAATTATTTTTATATTAGATCAACTATTAATTAGTCTAACGAATTAAAGAATTCTATTATTTTTAAATAAAATTACATGTTTAATTGTGAAAAAATAGACTAAATTAAAAGGATAAAAAATATTAAAAATATTGACGCACCAAATTTTATTATAATTAAAAAAAAGCAAGTGGAGCTTGGGAAACAAAATCTTTTTGTATGATATCAACTAGATCATAATCCATTAAAAATTGTAAGTATCCCAAAAATATGGAGTAATATTTATAGTCCAAAATCTTCACTTTTTATTTAATATTTCATTTGGTTGAGACTTCCATGTTTTATGTTTTTATTTAATTAATAATATAACTATTGATCAAACGTGTAAGCTAAAAGGCTATGGATCGAAGAGGAGGAAAATAAAAACAAAATACATAGCTTGTGGAACATACTTTCTTTTTCATGTAGAAGAAGGAATAAATTAAAATATTTAGCTATATTTTTCCAATGACTTAAATGACAATTAACCCAACTATATATTGAAGTTAGGTATACAAATCATATTTAAATTGGATTTTTCTTTCCTGAAAATATTTTGATATACAAACTTATATTATTTGTAGTTTACACGAATTTTTCTATTTAAGGTTTAAAGTTAAGGTTTATGGGTTTAAGGTGTAGAAATTATAATTTATAGGACGTTAAAGTTAAAAATTTAAATTTTAAATTTTATAGTTTAAATTTTACACAACTTATGTGTAAAAATACAACTCTTTCTTTCCCTTTTATTTACTTATTTACTTATTTGCTTGCTTGCTTCTATAAATCATAATGAAATTTAACCGGGAAAAAGACTAGTTCCATCGACAGGTCAAGTTGGCATGGTCTTTTTTTTTTTTTTGCTGGAATTAAATAGTAAATTAGCTAAGCATCCGATTAAGAGGTTCATAAATATGGATTAATACATTTTAACAGATCTCAATAGACCTGCCAAATTAGCTAAATTTATCTGGTTGATTTTAGGCTGAATTAATTTTGAGTTTGGTCCTTTTGAGTTCGAGAGTTAGGATTTTTAAATTGGATTATTCGTGGTTATGGTAATTTCATGTTCAATGATTCGAGATAAATTTAAGACAAATTATTAATTTCAAAGTTATTTATACTTTTTTATATATTTATGATTTGATTATTAAAATTACTTGAATTGAGTCATATATTTACACATGAATTATCATGATTTTAGCATGTAAATAACAAAAGTCATAAAATATATAAATAATTATTTTACATGAAATTATATTTAAAAATTTCACTAATAAAATGATTGTATCCACCGGTAGACGACATTGAAATCATATTGAGTCTAAATTAGTCTGCTAATCGTCTAATAGTTAAGTGATTGTGCCTGTCAAGCTATTACGTATGTTGATTATTGGACTGATGAATAATAGCATGCAGTATGGTAAGTGGTCGAAAGATATATTTGGATAGTGCTGTGTCAAAAATTTTAAATATTAAGGGTCAAGTTTATTGAATTATTTTGAATTAGGACAAATCAAAACAATACATAAGTTTTGTGGACTAAAATTATTATTATACCATGTCCTTATTTTAATTTTAATGACAGAGTGATTTGTTTGTCACATATTTTTAATTAAGTGACATATTAGTTCTAAAAATTATAATTTTTTGAGCATCTAAAACTATAATTGAATGATTGAATTATTACTTTAACAAAAAAATGACATATTTATTCATAAACCTATAATTAAAAGATTGAATTATTAATTTTAAAAAGAAACATATAACTAAATGACTTCTAAATATATTTTACCCCAGAAACTAATGAATTATATATGATTAATTTTATTTGTATCTTTCTCGTTTGTTTTACAGCTTATAATCAGAGTTTCAAATTATTTATTTGAAGATTTGATTCTAAATTTGAATATTTGACATATAAGATGTCATTTTGAGAATTAATTAAACAAATACTTAATAAAAATAAATAAATTTTGGTATAAAAAAGGCGGCAAAAAGTAAAATCAGATTCCAAGACCTAAAACCCCCCAGCAATAAAGTAGTTCAAAATCTAAAAGCTGAAAGCAGTTAATAACTATTGTTTAAATGATTTAATAATTCTTGTTATTATTATTCATAAATTGGGTTAATAATTATCCATACAATACAAGTTAGGGGAGGGGCAGGTGGGTAAACTAATGTAGTTGTCGTATTCTTTGTTGGAGGCAAGCTGTTTTTTTTTTTTTCTTTTTTGAAAGGATAGAAAGATGGAAATTAAAAAACAAAAATTAATTAAGGAAGATAAATACGTGGCAAAAGGTGGTGTTAGTTATGATATGAATGGATTTTTAAGTAGCTACCAACTAACTCGTTATGATTCACAAAAGTCGTGCAAACCAACAACTAAAACTCGCCATCACTTCACTTCCTCTTCCAGTCTTTGCAAATGCCCATCATTTCCCAAACGCATTCATCCATCAAATTAGTTTGGTGGGCGGTGGGCGGTGGCGTTTAACACTAAATCTAATCACGATCAAACTGTGAAATTAAGTCGAAAAATTACTCAGTGTTTGCCGATCCATCGAAATCAGAATGTACGCCGGCATCGGCCAAATACCAATTGCTGTGGGCTGTGGGCGCTGTCTGTTTTAGAGGAACAACCTGGAGTAGCCACAGTTTTTTTCCCCTAGTATGGAGGTGTACACCGCCTGGAAGTAAAAGCTAAAACAGCAGAGACCACTTGGCAAAAAGGAGATATATTTAGTTTTACATTATACAGAGTACAGAGTTACTGTCTGTCGTCGGTTGCACACGTGGTTTTAAACCATGCATGGAATCTCTGCAATAATCTATCTGCTTCTGGTGTTTTGCTGGACAGTTTTATTCTACAAACTGCTCTTCACTTCAGCGTGTCTTAATTACTTCTCTCTTTACTCTTACTAGTTATATTCAAAAAAAAAAAAACTTACTCTTACTAGTTACAGGAATAAAATTTGGATACAATACAACTCTATTTTCAAATTACTTCCTGTAGGCAGCGGTCTCGGTTATCTAAATCCATAATTTGTTATATAATCTTTTAAAAATCATAAAATTATGAAATAGTTCAATTCTACTTTGACTTCGCTAAAACTCTATAATCTCATTTTAATTAACATTTTAAGTGTTGTGACAATTCACTTAACTCATTGTAGTTTAAGAACATTTGAGTGGATTTATCGATCTGGGCGAACATTTTATTACGTTGAGTTGATTGGGTCAAAATATTTTGAGTTGGCGAGTTTTATTTTATAACTCAAATTTTATTTAAATTTTTTTGAGTTAAACTGTTCGAGGTTTTGTTCAAGTTTAATGGTAATAAACATTTATAATGTTATGTTATTAATTTAAACGACTTTTGATAACCATATACAATACACATATATTTCTTCATATTTTTTGATGTGATATATAAATATATCATGCAGAATTGAGGGACTCGACTCGAACTTTAAAATCGATCCATTAATTACTAAAAATTTCAAGTCATTCATTTTCTATATCATAACTCAAACTTTATTTGAAATTTTTTTGAGTCAAGTTTATAAAATTATGAGTCGAGTAGAAAATGAGTCAAGTTTTTCGCATTGTATCGAGTCAAATAATTTAATTTTTTCAAGTCAAGTCTATTTTTTATGCTTACCCCTGCTTACAGATAATGATTTTTGCATAAAATACATTTATATGCAATACAAAGATAATAAATTGTAGTAGGGATGAAGCCGAAATTTAAAGTTTGGGGACAAAATATAAATATTTGAAAGTGTGGGCAAATTCATAAATAAATCAATTTAAAAAGAATTAAATAGAGAACAAAAATAAAAAAAAAAATCAAAGATGGGGGCGATTACCCCTCCCCAACCTTTTATAATTCCGTCCCTGAATCGTAGCATGAAATAATGAAGTATAGAACAAATTAGGTAAGCATATATGTTGTTTTTGTGCAACTTGTATGGTATAAAAATTAGGTTAGGGTTGCATTAACTCAAAAACAGTTAGTTGTTCCACAGATTTCGTGGTTCACAAAACAGAGTTTAAAGTGACGGCTTAAAGCTCGCAACTAACTTTGCCTCCTCTCATTCAATCTCGTTTCTTGTTGTTGAAAACCCCAATAATGTGATCGTAATTAATCCCTCATTTGCCAGTAGGTCGGAGTCGGTTGAACCATAATCCTTGGACGCATATTGGATTTGACACAAACACAAATTTAAATTAAGGGTTCGAGTGATGTCTGCCGAAATTTTAATTTAAAAATTATATAATTTTATATTATCTCATATTATATAAATTTGAATTTGATATTTGCTATGCTTACTTAATAAAAATCGCTTCTAAATTCAACAAATCAAGAACCCCAACGAATTTTCAAACCACTAAAACTAAAAAAAAAGCTAGGTTATCCAAACTAGCGAAACTTTGCATGCAGCCCGCAATGGTCAAAATTCATTGCCTTCTAGTCTTTGCTTGTTTGCCGACATGCTTGGGTTTGAGCCCTTGCAAATGCATATGCATATGCATACACCTCATGAACATTTAGGTCGCCAAACTCTTTGGATCATATTATCATACGTAATTTTATAAAATATAATTATTTGTATATGTAAAATTGTGTTATGTTAACAACAATATTAGTTGCTTGTAAAATCTGAATCAAAATCATAAATATAATTATACAAATTACAATCTATAAAATAGCTTATACATTGAATCACAATTTATATATAATTTTAGGGTTTATTTCATAAAAAAAAATGACAACAAATGATTGCATTTACCCAACGTGTTAGCCAAAGAATGCATCAATCACATTTCTATATAATTCTCGTTTGTTTAGATGGACATATCACATATAAGGTTAGGCATCTAATTTGAAGCTTAAATCGTTGTTTTTTTCCTTTCCCTTAACTTATGCAGGATGTATAGCTTGAAAACCACAGCAACATTAATTAATCAACCGAAAGAATTAGATATAACAATTTTATGATTATAAATAAAGGATGAGGAATATTGCATGGAAACTACAGGTAGTGAAACAATGGAGCACGGAGTTTATTGATTGGCTAAACTAGTGACTAAGAAGGTTGCGTAGCTTCAAATTCAATTTTAGCCGTATGGTTGTCACCTGCTAATTTGGCAAACGTTAATGCCTCAGAAAACGAGGATTCGATCAGTGTTGGTTCTGGCTTCAACCAGTAGATTCGGTTGGATTTCAATGACATTGGGTTTAGTTGGTCGCCAAAATCAAGTGGTGGGATCATGGAGACGGGATTGGTGCACCCAGGCCCCAGCAGAAGTGAAGGACCTGTCTTCACGAAATATCACCGGCTCGGCTGTCTTGACTCTATTTAACGTGGAATAAGAGTCGATTAGCATCAGTGGTGTAGACACATATATTAATAATATAAAAATACTGATAATATTTTAATTATAATAAGAAGTCTTACAAAAAATATAACTAAAAATTAATTTTACAATTTTCTTTTTTAGACTTCATTTTTTTGATATCGTTGTATGATCTTTTTATTGTCTATATTATTAAACATATTTTTCTTAAATAAAGTAACAAAGTAATCATTCATCTCCGTTAATTCTTTATAAAATACATCGCAGAGAATGTTCATTCTATTGTTACGATTACAATCGGTAGAACCAAAATTAACTTCAAAAGTAAATACACAAATGGGTACACAACATACTTCATTGTCTCAACTATGTTTTTCACATAAATTAGAAAGTCCTTTTAGATCAATTTTTTTATCTGTACAAACATCAACACTATAATTCTCAAGTTGAGAATCAAGCAACATAAAGTCTCTTGTAGAAAATTCATAATGTTAAAATTGAGCAAGAAGAATCAACTTTTTTTTATAAAACAAAAAAGATACAAGTCTATTGGACTCAAACGAGTCACACAAAAAAAAACAACTTTATACTTGTCTCATAAAACGATTATCAGGCTTCTAAAGTTGTTTATCAATCACCTGAAACAATAAATATATGTTCTATCTTTAGAACATCGATATTATTCTTTTCACAAAATAAAGAAATTTTTTCAAATAAAGATTGTCATCCAAATATCTTATAATTTGTAATTATTGCTTGGACACACTAACTAACTACATAACATTCACAATATCTTTGTTATAATGTTTGAGATAATTCACTAATAAACCCCCAATATAGTTTTCGTCAAGTGTAAGTCAAACACAAACTTAAAATATTATAAAAACTCAATAACATACAAGCTTCAACTCTTTGCTCTAAATGTGTTCCATCTTTTTTAATAATTTTAAACACATCTGTTATAAAAAAATATAATAATCAAGCTAACAAAAATTTTATAATCTGAAACCCAGAGTATTTCAGTTAAGCATCAAATAACGGAAGGATTCATCGTCGTCTATGCCTACTTTTGTGTTGTGCCATGATAAGGGCAACGTGAGTGAGCAACTCCCCCTCATGACTCAGCTGTTGAGCATGCCCACTCCATAAACAATGACTAGCAGCATGCGTGCAATCAATGAACAAATTGCGGAACCAAATAGAAGCCTCAAACAGCTAAACTCACTTTAAGGTTTCAATATTGCATGGGTTCTTGGCGAACAACAGAACATACTTCAGAACTCAAGAATGATCTAGTGAAAAAAAAAAGATAATATTTATTCTAAAAGAACTAAATTTAATTTACTTTGTGTGCAAAGTGTGTGCTTAAAAGGTTAAAAAAAATTTAAACAGATACTACCTTACAATCGTCTTTAGACTATTAAAAAAAACACATACTTCGACATTTACAAACTTAAATACATAATTTAGACGACATTTCATCATGTAGGTCATTTATAAACTTTACCCTTCATTT
Organism: Hibiscus mutabilis; assembly: GCA_019671005.1. Taxonomy (NCBI): domain Eukaryota; kingdom Viridiplantae; phylum Streptophyta; class Magnoliopsida; order Malvales; family Malvaceae; genus Hibiscus; species Hibiscus mutabilis. The sequence goes on along the minus strand of JAGYYJ010001367.1, from coordinate 95,856 downwards.
TTTGAGCTATTATTTAAATATTATCGAATAACTTAATTAATTAAATTAAAATAGTAATATGTACATTTAAAATAAAAATAATTTTAAATTTTAGACTAAATTTATAGATTTGGATTCAAATTTTATAAAAAAAAAAAGTATAGATACATGATCCATTATTATTATCATATATGATAAACAATATTGATTACCAAAAAATGTAAGCACTTGGAAAGTTTAAATGTAAAGTTAATTTCCAAATACAAAATTGGAACTGTTGCAATGTGAAAAAAAATATGCTCGGAAAGCAATTTCTCGCAGAAAAAGAAAACAAAAAGGGAAATCAAAATAGTGCATCATTATAAACCCTGTTTGGATTTGGGAGGAAAGGAGGAAAAATCACAAGAAAACAACCTCAAAACGACAAATAACTAGTTACATTCCCAACGTTTTGCATTCTTTAATTTTTCTTATTCTTTCTTTCTACTTTAACTAAAATCCTACGTTGATCAAAAGCTTTTACTTTTCTTTCACCAAACAGCGGATGGTCAAAGTGGCAAAAACCCAAATTAGATACTGTAAGTCCTTTTAGTTTGGGTTAAATTTTATACAACTATTATTTTTCTCAATTCTGGTGTTGGGTAAGTTCTTAATTCCTCTTTCGTTTTAAGTTAAAATTTTTACTACATGTAAGCTGTTGCCTGATGTTTGGATACTGAGAAAACTGGGGAAAATGAAAAGAAATTTGTTTTAATCTAAATATGCAACTAAGTCTTTACCTTGTGATCACCATCTTGAGTTTAAGAGTTTTTGTTTTTCTTCACTCCTGAGAAATTGGAAACATGTTTGGTTGCTGGGAAAAAAGCAAGATAACCCAAAAAATTTGTTTTTTTTCTTCACTTATTTGATTTTTGTTACTAGAATTAAAGATTCTCTTGTTTTTTTTCTGGCAGTTTTTCCAAGCTAAGGATGATTTGCTGAGAAATACGAGGGAAGGAGAAAAAGATGTATAATTTTATCTTTCTTTCTTTTTTATTTTTATATATATTAGTTTTGCTGTGAATAAATTCTTTGTTTTGGAGCATTGGTTGTCTTGTTTACTTACAAATTTTATATATGCAACAGAAATTGGAGGCTTAACCGAGGACTGATTTTTGTTGGTTTGCTAAAGATATTGACAGCTGATATGGTGGATTGAAAATTAAGAACAATTAATCTAAAGGCTTTCACCTTATGCTGCCTCTCCTGCCCTATTTAAAATATTATCAAATGGAGCAGACACCTAAGAACCTCCATGAGAGAAATGATCATGTTCTTGATATACCGAATGATGGCCAACTTGGGAGTAATGATGAATCAAGATATTCTCAAGAACCTGTGATTGAGCCAACTCCTTCTGGTGGACCAAGTCATGGGAGTTTTATATCTTCTTTTTGCTTTTGGGTTTATATCAGACTAGTTTTCAATATAAGTCAGATTGTTGCATCAGTAGCTGTTCTAGCAGTTTCCGGGAATGAGAAGCCACAAGCTCCATTGTCCACTTGGATTGTGGGTTACGCCGCAGGGTGTGCTGCTTGTATTCCCATCCTTTTCCACCATTGTTTTCTCCCATATCCTACGTAAGCACTTTCAATACTAAAATCCTTAATGATTGATGTTTATAATTTGGTAGTTTGAACTTTAAGATGGTTTCTCAGTGTTATATTCTTCTTGGTGCGGAATCATTTGCGAATTATATATCTTCATTTGCCTTGCCTTTTGTCTATACCATTCTCTCCATACACGCTGGATAATAGCTAGCTTAGAAAAATGGAAATTCAGAGTTTTGAAAATTTTGCCATTGCCCCCAATAGAAGTTACCAAGCCTTGCAATTGTTTAACTTTCTCCTTTTTACATCGACTGTGTATCTTTGTTCTTGAAACTTCTTCAACGTAACAACAGTTGGCTTCATGTCGCGTGATCTCCTTTACATGTCTCAGTTTCTGAATCAGTTGACTTTAACTTGAAGTTTGATTCTTGTTCTTGGAACCAGTCATGTTTTCATATTGCAAAGTGCAGTACTGAGTACATCCTGTGTGTTAGAATGTCTAGTATCAGAAAAAAATTTGCTGTTGATTCATATGAACATCTTTTATCTTTTACGTTGTGTATTTTGAATGAGAATAGTGCTCTTTTCTGTACAGTGCTGTGTTTTCTTTGGATAATTTCCACAGTTACTGTTGTTGTTACTGAAAATACAATAAACATAAAAAATCCACCTTTTTCTGTGCTCATTTTTTACGAGAGTTGAACATGTTCTTCTGGTGTAAATTTAAGCCTCAGACAGTATGTATTATATTTGCCTTTTTGTGAGCAGTTTTTGGTTCTTCTGAGTGTTTTATACATAACTTCAATCAATCATATGTGACTGCCAGTGCATTTTTTGCATGGTAACTTGGCAGGCTTAGCAGATTATTGGAGAACTTTAAATGGGTGCTAAAAGCATACTTTTTTGTCTGGTTTATTGTTGGAAATGTTTGGCTATTTGGAGGTTATTCTTCTTCAGGGGCTTCAAATTTGCACAGGTTTCAACACTTTGCCTCTATAATTATTATACTACTTCTTGGCTTTTCTGTTGTCTGGAAATCAATCGGTTTCTTTGGCTCCATTGCAGGTTATGCATAATGTTTCTCGTATTTAGTTATCTCGAGTTTACTATGCCCTTCATCCTGTGTGTGGTTTTGGCATGCTGCTGCGGGGACTTTGGTCTAACTAGAGGAGCCCCTTCCGAATGCATTGATTCTCTGCCAACATACACTTTCAAGTTGCAGAAAGATGGTAGTGGCAGCATAAAGAAAATTAATTCGGAAGTTAAAGGAGGGGCTGAAGCAGCAGGAGCAGAGAAGGACCGTGCTATTCTGGGGGATGATGCTGTAAGTCCGCTCATAAGATTAATTACTTTTGCTTAATGCTCAAGGAAACATTATGATTACATACATTCCATTGTTTTGTTTTCAACCGGAAACTGTCGGTCAGCTTAATCTATATCGACAAAATGCAGGTTTGCTGCATTTGTTTGACGAGTTATGCGGACAATGATGTGCTGAAGGAGCTCCCTTGCTCTCATGTCTTCCATAAAAGCTGTGTAGATAAATGGCTCAAGATGAAAGCGCTCTGTCCGCTTTGCAAATGCACGATTTTGTTGAAGAAATAAGGGTTTTTGTTTTTTGTTAATCGTATTACCGTGGTATTCCAAGTACATTCCTCTCGATTAGCGTCTGCTACCAAATCGGGTCAGCAATGGTGGAAAAATGCAAAGAGGGAAAAAGAAAAGAAGAAATCTGAAATGCAAAAGGTTGTACATACAAGGATATCTGTCGTACTTGAAATACAATCTGTTGATATCAACCTTTTTTATTCAATTTAATAGATATGAGAGTTAAACTCCCGCCCGGCTGCTTGTTTTGTGAAGGTGAATCCAATGACTAATTCTCGTGATAAGCTGATAAATTTTGCCATGTTTAAAATTTTTAACATATTTAATAATTTATGTGTATTTATGTTTGTATAATTAATGCAAATATTGGTTTTCCCACTGCAACCAAAGTATGTATGTATGTGAATTAACATGGTAAGATTTCTAGGTAGAAGTAAATGGCATGCAAAACTATTGCCAGTTGAGGATATTGTGTGTATAAATACTCATCTCCATGCTATTTCTGATAATAATATTGTTAACCGGACTAAAATTTAATCGGAGTTAATTGACCTTACTCAATTTTAATATATATGAAGATATCATTGGGAATAGCAAAGCTCATTAAATTTGAATTGAATTCACATATTTCATTGGAATATGGGATACCATTTCTCAAGGCATTCCATAAGTAAATTAAGTGTCACCATTCACAATTCAATCCAGCTTCTTTATTTATCATAAATAAATGCAGAGACAGGCTATGAATGAAGAAAAGAGTCTTATATCATATGATATCAAAATGATTGGAGCATGAAGTAGTACCCTATGGCCTGACTCTATATATACCTAAGCAACTCAAGCTCAAAATCAATAAGATAAAAGAGGGAGAGTGAAAAGGGAATTACACTCCAATTTGCATAAAACCATAAAACAATAGAAACCCAGAAATTTTAAGAGAAAAAGGTTAGTGTTTTAGGCCAGAAATGGGGTCATTAAAGATGGTGGTGGTATGCTTTGTAGTGGCATCATGGGCCATCGTGTCAACAATGGCGACAATGGGTGATGACGAGAAGGAATGTGCTGACCAGCTTGCAAATCTGGCATCTTGCATCCCTTTCGTGAGTGGAACTGCAAAGAAACCAGCACCAGAGTGTTGCCAAGACACTCAGAAACTGAAGGCCACCAAGCCCAAGTGCTTGTGCGTTCTCATCAAACAGAGCAGTGATCCTTCTTTAGGCCTTCCGGTTAACACCACTTTGGCTCTTCAAATGCCATCCGCTTGCAACATTGATGCCAAAGTGTCTGACTGCCCTAGTATGTGTCCTAAAAACACAATCTTATTCTTAACCCATGTTTTAAAACAACATGAAGCTAATTGTTGTTTTTTTTATGATGTCCGGTAGGTATCTTGAATCTCTCACCAGATTCACCAGATGCAAAGATCTTTAAAGAAGCTGATCAAGGTTCTACCACTACTCCAACAAGTTCCCCACCAGCTACCGAGTCAGCTTCAACTTCTTCGACTGGGACGAGTTCAAACTCGGTATCGAAAGCAACCCCTAGCAGCAACAGTGGAGACAAAGTGAAGGTATTTCTAGGAGGAAATTCCCTTGTGTTGATGTCATTAGTTGCATGGATTTTCATGTGAGGAATCCATCTTGAAAGCTACTACCACAACAATGTCTTATTTGTGCAACAAGTTTAGAGGGGATAATGACTGGCTACTATGTCTTATTTGTGCAACAATGTCTGGCTAGTACGTTTTGTTTTCTAGTTTTCAAATAATAACAATAATAATAGAGTCAGAGTGTCTTGCTTTCCATGAAATGAGAGGGTTAATTTCATTTCTGGCTACTATGTCTTATTTGTGCAACAATGTCTGGCTACTACGTTTTGTTTTCCAGTTTTCAAATAATAACAATAATAATAGAGTCAGAGTGTCTTGCTTTCCATGAAATGAGAGGGTTAATTTCATTTCTGGCTACTATTTTGATTTTATTAAAAACAGATGAAAGAAAGAAAGATCCACTTACATCACAGTAAAGCTGAAATAATTTTACACATTTCATAACCTTTTATATGATAATTTTAATGACTCGATAATTGCATTTATCTATATAATTGTACTCGCCATATGTTAAAATTCAAATAATTCAAATCGATCCGATATGTCTAACTGTTGACCAAAAATATAAAGATGAAACAACACCAAAAGCCTAAAATGAACAGACTTCATTTTTCTCTGAGATCAAAAGTGCCATGTAAAACAAGCTGAATTCACAAAAACCATTTATTGATGTTTTATACCAAATTAAAAACAAACCAAAGAGGGTAAAATGTTCATATCTGAAAGCAAAACCGAAGCTCTTGTGCTACTTTACCGCAGCGGCTGCTGATTGTAGTGGTTCTTCTCCTTTTTCTTTGCAGCAGCAAGCCTTGCACTCCTTGCAGCAGCCTCGTTTGCAGCAGCTCGTGCAGCAGCATCCATCTCTTTACTCGATTTTTTCTTTTTCGCAGGTGCTACTTTTTTCAGCTTCTCCTTTGCATCCACAGGAGATGGATCTTCCGGCTTCTTAGTTTCACTGGTTTCTTTGCCATCATTCCTGGCATCAGTGCTTTCAGGCGGTCCCTGAGATGATTCTTTCGCCTCCTTCGATGATTTATCCTTCTTTTTCTTCTTTTTGGCACTCTTACTCTCGGCAGGAGCATTCTCTTTCTTTTCAATTTTCCCATTGCTCTCCGGTTTTTTCCCCTGTTCAGCACCTGCAATCGAGAAAAAGGCCGTTTAGTCTAAGAGCAAGCGAAAAACTACCAAGGAAACAATCAAGAAGTGAACAGAAAATAGTAAGAATCGAATAAATACCACACTAGCAAACGACCAATTGGCGTTAAGTCTCAGTTTCCAACTTCAACCATTAGAAGATTACGATTTCAACTCGTTACATTAAAATTATATTGAATTGTCATTAGGAGTAACCAGAGCTCTGGTTGACCAGACGGAACTTATCCGGACATAAAACACATGAACCATGGAATACAATAAATTACTTAAAAAGAGAGAACTTCCTGAATTGTCATTGTTGAATTAGCCTCATAGCAAATAAATGAAACTACCTACACTTTTCTTAGAATGGAACTAGCATAAGCAGGATGATTTAAATTACCTTGGGAGTCGTTCCCGTCACCTGTCTGTGGTTTTGTAAGTCCCAAGTCAGCAAGAACAGCATCAAGTTCCTCAAGCCCCTTCTTCTTCAGTTCCTTCTTTGAAAGCTGTTTTTCCGCTTCTTTATTGACCACAGAGGGTTCAGGAGGCTTGCTAATAGCCAGCTCCACTTCTGCCTGCGTCTCAGCTTCATTTTCATGTTCATCTTCAACGTCATCGTCAACTTCATCGAGACCATCTTCGTCACTTTCACTTTCCTGGAAAGCAAAGTAAAATAAAACATAACAACTACCTGATTAAACAAAAGTACTGATGTCAATGATATCCGTATCACATTATTAAAAGATGTTCATTAAAGATCAAATGATAATACAGTAGTAACACAGTTGGCATTCAATAATGCAAGAAATACACCGATTGAAGTTCCAAAGATTCATTTTGGGAAGGTATTCAATACGGCCGGCAGATACGGAATAACATCAAGTAAATGGGCAACATATTTTGTAATTTGATTGTCATAACGTTGAACATTAACCATATCCGAAACAAACAAAAATGACTAAATGCGAATGGAAAGAAAATTAATAGGCATTCAACAATCAAACGCAGGACAATAAGCAAGTGTTTATCAAAGAATCAAGTTTAGTTTGGGATAAGATTGAATACGCATGTATAGCGCATAGAGTGGAACCTCAAACACAACACCATACACGTGTTAGCTTCGAGAATCAAGTTCAATTTCAGTTAACTTAAAGCCAAAAGAATGATCAAATCAAGAGAACCATTCGGCAACGTCCAATGGACCTGGAGGCAAAATCTAACTTGGCAAGTACATACAGCATGTATGTTATCACATATCAACATCATTTGGCCATTAAACAAATAAACTAAAGGAAAAGGAAAAAACTTATGCTTTTGAAGACCATGCCCAACATATGATGCTTTTGAAATCTAACTTGGCAAGTACATACAGCATGTATGTTATCACATATCAACATCATTTGGTCATTAAACACATAAACTAAAGGAAAAGGAAAAAACTTATGCTTTTGAAGACCATGCCCAACATCTGATGTTCATAAAATCCACAAGCATTATTGCAGCCACATGACAAACAAAGCTCAAACAATTACATGAAATTTTGATCAAAAACACACAATTTAAAACAATTTTCTCAGGCAAAAACAATCTACACCAAAAGGAAGCATAATCATCATCCATCAAATTCCAATTAGATATATAATAGGGAAAACAACACAAGCCACATTCATACATACATTACACTACATCCTATCTATTATCGCCAACATCATCAACATAACACCAAATCTTCTGATCATTAGGATAATCCAAATACCACAAAAAATTAAAATCGAAACAGAAGTTTGCAGACCTCTAAAACAGGCTCAGGTTCTTTAGGAATGCCCCAAGCAGAGGTAGGAGGAGCCATTGAAGCATAATAATCATCATCATCTTCCTCATCAACATCAGCCCAAGACTTGACCTTGAGAGGCGTTGGGGCCCAAAACACCTCTTTCTTATCGGCTTCCTTCCCCAATCCTTTCATACCTTTGCTCTTAGAAGAAGAACCCAGATTTTCCTTTTCGTTTCCCTTCTTCTTCTTCTTCTTCTTCAAACTCCCCAGCGCAGCAAAAACATTGGTGCTGTTAATCACCAATGGATCCTCCTTCCGGCCTTTCCCTCCTCCCGCCATTTTCCCTCTCTCAATCCAATCCCTCCCCCCCCCCCCAAAACAATTTTTTATGATACTCTTAATTCTAAATATAACACTAGTTTATCAAAGAAACGATTTTTAAGCAATGAAAAATCCTGGGGTTGCAAAAAGACAGTCGTTGTTGGTTTTTTTTTTAAAAAAAACCGAAAATTGGAGATTATTATTGAAAATAAACGTGAAACTGATTAAAAGGTTAAATTTCTTTTCGTGGGGTTTCCCCGGATGATCTGAGAAACGGCTGAACGTATTATGATGATCCACGTTTTAAAACTGAGAATAGGAATGGGAATGGGAAAGGGAAAGGGAAGGAAGCAAGATGTTGAAATGTAGGTTAAGTGTTTTCAAGTTTAGAAAAGAGAATACAAAGAAAGAAAACTGAGAAATGGAGAAGTCTTTTCTTTTGTTCCTTGTGTTTCTACCTTATTTTGTTTATTAAAAATTTTCTTTTTGTTGTTTGGAATCTGGGAAATTGCTTTTTTCTTTTGTTAGAGAAAGAAACGTGGCGCTTGATGGGGAACTCCTTGGGGTAAATGGATTTTGTTTTTTTTTTTTTTGTTTTGTTTTGATTTTAGGGTAACAAAACTTAATGGTGGGTGGTGAAGGGACGAAGACTGTGTTCTGAGATGTAGTTGGATGAATATGAGCCGTTTGATCAGATTGGACTTTGTTGTTGGGGATATGTGGGCCCCCAAGCCCATTGGACTTTTTTTAAAGAAACGAAATAAAAATAACGTGTGGAGGAAAACCAATTTTACAAGACATTCGGCTCTCATGCAAACATTTTGGACCCACTTTAATAAACAAAGGTAACTCAATTTATGTTTTCTTACAAAACTTAAATAAATATTATAAAATAATCAATTTTTAAGATTATTATTTTGTATATTGTGTCACAGACCGCAAGCTCGCGACCGAGCCAAGTGCATTGGAAGCAGCCCAAGACTATCTTTGGCATATTTTGGGCCTGCGATATGACCCAGAAAAGTTGGCTTGTCAACCATGGTGAATTAACTAAGACTTAGTAATTACCATAGTAAATTATCTTTTATTTAATTAAAGATAATTCCCATATTATCTCTTCTTTGAAATTCAAATGTTGTAGATAAGATAGAGGTTCTCATCTTCACAGTTGATCCATTATAATATGAACCATTCATTGTACGAGGCTCTCACTATAAAAGAAGGCTTACCCCAACTCATTTACTCATCACTTACTTCAGAGTAATACAATTCAAGTATTCACCCATTTCTCTTGTCTTTTGCCATCGCTTTGTTCCTTTCGTTTCCACAACATTTTAAGTTCTTTTACTTAGAGTTTTCAGGGTGACTTAGTCGAAGTTTCAACCGAGAAGACGACTAAGGCCGCGTGGTTGTCTAGCAGAAGTCTAGCCTCGTGACAAGTGGTATCAGAGTGAGTTTACTGAGTATTTTTGTTGATTCGAGATGACACGTGATAGAGAGAACACCGCAGTGAAGAAGGGTGCAGAAGCCACATCTGACAAATCTAAGAGGGGTTCGTCGAAGGACATGATCACATCGATCCAAGGAATGGTTGCCAACCTTGAGGAATCCATAAAAGAGGTCAAAGAGAGGTTGGAACTGTTGGAGTCGATAGACCTTGAGAAGCTGGGTTTGTGGGATCTTGAGAAGCTCGAGTCCATAGAGGGGATCCAGGAGGAGGCTCAAGAGCCTTTTTAATGGGTTGGATATGAAGATGATCGAGCGTGGCGGTGCCTTAGAGGCTACAGTGGTAACTTTAAGAAAGGAGGTTAAGGAACTAAAGGTAAAGAGTTCTAAGTCCGAGAATGATAATCTGAAGAAGGAAGTGGAGCTACTCAAGACCGAGTTGCTCATGTTAAAAGCTGCGGTTGGGAATAGCGTGGCCACTGCAACGCCCAAAGTTGTGGGTGATATCCTCAAACTTGAAAAGTTCAAGGGGATAAGGTCCGCCCAAGATGTGGAGAATTTCCTTTGGGGATGGACCAATACTTCAAAGCCACGGGCATCGAGGAAGATTCCAAGAAGGTAAGGTTTGCCAATATTTACTTAACTGACATTGCACAAACGTGGTGGCGACGTAGGTACAAAGATATGAAGCGTGGAGACGCTGCCATCGAGATTTAGAATGAGTTCTAAGATAAGTTCAAAGAGCAATTCTACCCAAAGTATGACGAATATGAGGCACGGTCAAAGCTAAGACGTCTCAAGCAAGAGGATGCGCGATCATTAAGAGACCATGTCTGAAAGTTTAAAGCTGAGTTTGCAAGTCCCAAGTTTGACCGAAGATGATGAATTCTTCACCTTCATGGATAGGTTGATGCCATAGGCGAAGAATAAGTTGATGCGAAAGGGTGTGACAAAACTCTCTACTGCATTGACAGCTACCGAGCCAGTCATTGAGATTGGGCACACGAAGCCTAACTCCTCCAAACCAAAACCGAAGCACAAAGGTAATGGTGGAGACAAGGGGAAGTCACACAAATCCGAAAAAGATTCGAATGGCACAAGCAAGCCATAAAATAGGAAGAATGAAGATCAAAGGGACAAACAGCCCATCAAATGCTTCCATTGCCACAACCAATGACATATTGCAAGGGATTGTCCACAGAAGAACAATATCTCTGCCATCAAGGAGATAACCGATGGAGAGAGAAGCGAGGCTCTTAAGCTTGGCTCCATTATCAGCACTATGAAGGTCAATAAGGGTCAGAAGAATAAAGGCTTGATGTTCGTAGACATCACAGTTATCGGCCAAAAATTAAGTGCACTAGTTGACATCGGTGCCTCTAAGTTATTCATGTCTGAATAGATTGCCAAGAAACTTGGTCTTCCGGTTGAGAAGACAAGTGGTTCTATCAAGAAAGTAAATGCCAAGGAAGTGCCGATTGCGGGAGTCCCAAAGGGAGTTCAACTTGACATTGGCAGTTAGACCGGTAATAAAGCCATCAAGGTAATCCCACTCGATGACTTTGATTTCGTACTTAGGTTAAGTTTTCTAGACCGAATCAACATTTTTCCTGTTTCTTTTACAGATTGTCTCTGTATTCTAGATCCGAAGCATTAGTGCATTGTTCCAGTGACCCGAGGGTTTGGAGTAGGGGCCAAAGTTTTGTACGCAATCCAATTTTCTAAGGCGACGCACAAGGAGAAGTCGCCCTTCTTGGCAGCCTTGGTGTGTGTTGCGCGTATTAAGTGCTTCGCAATTGGTGCAAGTGTACACGTCGCAAGTTATAGTATAGTATAGATATCGTTTCCACAGGGATTGGTGCTACTTCAAAAATCTAACTTCTCGCACTAAAAGTAAAAACACAATTTGGTGATTGTACGAGTTCTAATTAACAAGAAAATAAAAGAGCAATTAAATAAAAAGAAGATGTAATCGAATAAGAGAGAGTAGGTCAGGTTATCGTGAGTCGTGGTGTGATAATTGAATGGGCCGTCATGGTAATTGAGTGCTAGAGTAGCTCAATTACTTCAACAATTGAATCCAGTCTTACTGCTGGGGCAATTCTGCGACAACCTGGGTAATTCTGCGACAACCTGGGCAATTCTACAATTGCCTGGGCAGGTCTGCGATTGTTGGGCAAGTCTGCGATTGCTTGGGCAATTGGGCGACAACCTTCAAAGTTCGACGAAGCGTTCTTCAATGGTTTCTCGTTATCCCTAACTTAAAACGTTGTTAATTGTGCATACCTTGATAATACATCCCTACGTGAATCAATGGTGGACAACAACATATCTTACGCTCCTTTTAGCTGTTGAAATTCGCAATTTATCCCTAAGTCGAATTAGTCTTCATCATCGATTGATTAAATAAAGACCATGCTCATTCGTTTCTTGAATCTAACTCTTCCGATATTAGATAAATGGATGAATTCACGAGATCTTCTCCCAATTCACTCGCAAACAAAATTAAGAACCAAGAATGAACAAACTTTGAAGTAAAATTGCAAACTCAATACCTAAACAAATCCAATCGTTTTCACAACCACAAAAACACAATAACTCAAGCCAAATAAGTTTAGTTCATGGCTGGGCACAAAATAAACTCAAGAATAAAATCCCTAAACATGAATCTAATGAAACAAAGAGGAAAAATAAGAAGATGTCGAGCAGCCCCCTTTGTCGAATTCTCTCCAATCGCACACCTTGAAGTAGGCGGCTAGGTCTTCTATTTATAAAAGTTGGCTAGGTCAAAGTCTTTCTTGAGGAGGAAGTTAAGTTGGAATTAAATAGAATAAAAGAAATAGATATCTTTTATTATATATTTATTCCTCCAAAAACTTCTCCTAAAACTCTTGAAATTTAATCTCCATTTGATCTCCAAGAACTCCTCATAAATTTGAATTTAAATCTTCATTAAATGCTGCATGGAAATCCAAATATTTGGGATTTATCTCTTGCTTTTCGTGCTTATCCCTAATGAGGTGGATTTGTCCCGACATGCCTCAGTAATCTGCTATGTATGACATGTAGAAGACAGCTTCAACTGCCTTGGCAGACCCTTCAGTTTGGCATTTGAAAAACAGCTTCGATTGCCTTGGCTGATCCTTCAGTTTTCTTCCTTAGCTGCCACGACAATCTCCTACTCGCTTGGGTAATTAGATCATGTACACACTAAAACACACAACAGCGGTACCTTTTTCCACGAAATCAACTAAATTATGAAATCAAGCATGACGGTGAAGAAAATTGTGAAAACGTGCATGAATGCCTAATAATGCAACTAAAATGAGCCTAAGTCTAACAATAATATGAGTAAAAAAGTTATAAAAATAGTACTTTTGAACACTTAACAGTGTGCGATGACCCAGTCGCAACCGAGGGAGTTCTTAGTGTTGGCAGAGTTTGAAGATGTGATGTCTGCCGAGCTACCAAAGAGGTAGGTTGATCACAAGATTGAGCTTGTGCCAAATGCAGAGCTACCCGCTCGATCCCCTTACCAGTTAGCCCGACCCGAGCTAGAGGAGATGCGCAGACAGTTGAAAGATCACCTAGATGTTGGTTACATCCGACCATCCAAAGCACCCTACGGTGTACCAGTGTTGTTTCAGAAGAAGCATGATGGGTCTCTGTTAAGTGCATAAAAGACCTCAATTTTACCCTTTTTACTCGTTATTATTGTTAGACTTATGTTAGTCATCCATGCATTTTGCATTGTTTCTTTCATGGTGATGCTTGAACACATTTTGAGGTTGTTTTTGGTGGAAAAAGTGTATTGTTAGAGGTTGTTTTATATGTCCAGGATTAATTGCCCGGGCAAGCTGGAAGTTGCCGATGCAACTGGAAAATAAGAAAAAGAAACTGCCGACTTTTGTGGGATAGATCCATACAATTCAGATAAGCATGAAAGACAAGGATAAATCTTAAATGAGTTGGAGTTCCATAAAGAAGTCAATGAGAGATGAAAGTCCAAGAAATTAGAAGGAGTTTTTTGAGGAATAAATAAATAAAAGAGTTTACCTCTTTTATCTTATTTTAATCCAATCGAAACTCTTGCTTATCCAACCAAATCATCGCCTATAAATCCAAGGACCTAGTCGCAGCCAAGAGAAGTTCGATAGAGAGAGAATTGAACAATGAGCTGTATATCGACTTCATTTTTTTCCTTTTGTTTCGGTTTATTTCATGTTTGGAACTTATTATTTTGAGTTTGTTTTGAACCCAACCATGAACTAAACTATTTTGGCTAGGATTATTGTGTTGAATGGTTGTGAGAAAGATTGAAGTTTATTTAGGTAATTGAATGATATTTAGTTTGAGGTTTGCTTATTCTTGGTTTTTAATCTTGATTACGAGCAAATTGGGAGAGGATCTCATGATTGCATCTATTTATCTAATATCGAGAGAGTTAGATTCAAGAAATGAGAAAACATGGTTTTCACACAATCAATCAATGGTGGAAACTAATTTGGCTTATGAATAAGTTACGAATTTCAACGGCTAAGAGAAGCGTAAAGATTGGTTGATGTTCACCCAAGGTTAACACAGGAATGTAGAACCAAGGTATGATCTATTGACTAGTGTTTTGAATTAGGGATAAGGAGAAACCATTGAAGAACGTTTCACCGAATCTCAAACGAAGTCGCCCAGTTTCTTAGGCAATCAAACCGTCCCCAGTTGCCCAGGCAATTGTTGCACCTATTGCCCGGGTAATCCCAGTTGCCTAGAAAATCCAACTGTTGAAGTTGTTGAGACAACCAAGACGACCTGACGTTCATTGCCTAGGCGAACTCAATCAACTATCACACCATGACCCATGATAATCCAGCCTATTCTCTCAATTGATCAACTTCTCTTTAATTTACTTACTTCTTTTACTTTACTCATTTAAGAAAAACTATTCTTATCACCATTTATGTTTTCTTTTCAGTGCAAGACGATAGATTCTAGGAGTAGCACCAATCCCTGTGGAGACGATATCCAATCTATACTATAACTTGTAACGTATACACTTGCAGCAATTGCGAAGCACTCTAGACACGCAACAGTCTCTTCGGATGTGCATCGACTATCGAGCTTTGAATAAGCTCATAGTGAAGAATAAGTATCAGATTCCGCTCATTGTGGGCTTATTTGATCAGCTTGGTGCTGTAAAGTGGTTCACCAAGTTGAATTTGTGATTAGGCTACTACCAAGTCAGAATAGCCGAAGGGGATAAACCGAAGATAGCTTGTGTGACGTGATACGATTCTTTTGAGTATCTTGCGATGTCTTTCGGCCTTACAGACGCTCCAACTACTTTCTATACCCTGATGAACAAGGTGCTACTATCGTTTCTGGACAAGTTTGTTGTAGTCTACCTCGACGACATCGTGATTTACAATAAGACACTAGAGCAGCATGTCGAACACTTGTGAGTGGTGTTCAAGGTCTTGCGGGAGAATGAGCTCTATGTCAAAATGAAGAAGTGCTCATTTGCCCAAAATGAGGTTCATTTCCTTGGCCACATTGTTGGAGGTGGCATGATCCGGATGGACAATGACAAGATTCAAGCCATTGATGAGTGAGTGGCGCCAACCAGGGTGACCGGGCTGAGGTCTTTTTTGGGGCTGGCCAATTACTATCAGAGGTTTGTCAAGAATTACTCTAAAATCGCCACACCTTTGACCGAGTTACTAAAGAATGACAAAGCGTGGGATTAGGGATCAGAGTGCCAAAAAGCCTTTAATGAGATCAAACTCGCTATGGTGAGTGAGCCAATGTTGGTGTTGCCAGATTACACCAAGCCTTTCGAAGTTCACAGCGATGTATCCGACATTGCCATTGGTGGGGTCCTTATGCAAGAATGATATCCGGTTGCATATGAGAGCCGGAAGCTCAATGAAATTGAGCGAAGATACAAGGTTCATGAGAATGAAATGACCGGGTGGTGCATTTTCTATGCACATGGAGATATTATGTGCTTGGGTTTAAGTTCATGGTGTGCACAGACAATGCCGCCAACATTTACTTCTTGACTCAAAAGAAGTTATCACCGAAGCAGGCTCGTTGGTAGGAATTTCTTACCGAGTTTGATGTTTCCTTGGAGCACAAACCAGGAAAGGTGAATTTCGTGGCTGATGCCCTAAGCCGAAGGTATACCATGTATTTTGTGAGTTTGCTAGAGGGACCGATGTTGGAGCGCATCAAGGAGGGGTTGTCACATGACTCAATGGCCAAGTCTTTGATTGAACTTGCCAACGAGGGCAAAACTTGGAGGTTTTAGCTTGAGGGAGGCTTATTGTATGCTCGAGGACATTGTCTCTATGTGCCTTAGTTCGAAGGAATTCGTAAAGAGCTCATGAATGAATGCCACGATTCTAAGTGGGTGGGACATCCGAGGATGCACCGGACATTGGCCTTAATAGTAGAGCACTATTACTGGCCGCACATGGGCAATGACATTGAGGCTTGTATGAAGACTTGCCTTGTGTGCCAGTAAGAGCATAAGAGTCCAGCGGGGTTGTTGCAACCTTTGCCAATTCCCGAGAGGCCATGGGAAAACGTTTCCATAGATTTTGCAGTCAGTTTGCCAGTTGTTGATGAGAGATCTAACATCATGGTGATTGTTGATAGATTTTCCAAGTATGCAACATTTATCCCAGTATCCAAAGTGTGCCCAGCCGATGAGGCAGCTTGTCTTTTTCTCAAGTACGTGGTGAAGTACTAGGGTGTTCCCAATACGATTATCAGTGATCGGGAGACAAGATTTACTGGGAGGTTTTGGACAAATTTGTTCAAGTTAATAGGCTCAGACTTAAAATTTTTGACGAGTGTCCATCCGCAAACCGATGGGCAAACCGAGAGGGTGAATACACTCGTTGTGATCAACTTGAGACACTATGTGAGTGCAACACAGCGTGACTGGCAAAAGCTGTTAGATGTGGCCCATTTCTCTTACAATTTTCAGCGGAGTGAGGCGACGAATCAGTGTCCATTATAGATTGTAACCGGGCAACAACCTCTTACACTAAGAGCGGTTGTGACTGGGTACCAGGGTTTAAGTCCATCAGTATTTTAGTTTGTCAATGAGTGGCATGAACTTCATGACTTAGCCCGTGCATGCTTGCGCAAGGCAGGAAACCGAACCAAGAAATGGGCATATCGAAAGCGTCGTGATGTGAACTTTGAAGTTGGCGATCTAGTCCTTGCCAAGTTGATTGCAATCTTGCACAACCCAAATCACAAGGGGCTTGTACGAAGATACGAGGGGCCATTCAAAGTTGTGAAAAAGGGCAGGCACCATGGCCTATCGATTGGAGTTGCCACCGACCATCCAAGCTCATCCGGTGTTTTATGTGAGTTTGTTGAAGACATATCAGCAAGATGAGGGGGATTCAGATCGAGGCAAGTCACATCGAGTGCCAGTCAGAGTGAAGGTCTCATACGAGAAAGAGGTAGAAGCGATCCATGCATAGAGAGCCATTTGTCAAGTGGGAAATCAACCAAGGCATGAGTACCTTGTTCAATGGAAGGGACTTTCCGAGAGTAGGGGGAGTTGGGAAACTATTGAAGCCTTATGGCAATTCCAAGACCAGATTGACCAGTTCCATTCTAGCCGCGCGACGAAGGCGTCGCTAGAACTAGTGGGGGAGAATGTCACGGACCGCAAGCCCGCGACCGAGACAAGTACATTGGAGGCAGCCCAAGACTATCTTTGGCATATTTTGGGCCTGCCAGATGACCCAGGAAAGTTGGCCTGTCAACCATGGTGAATTAACTAAGGCTTAGTAATTACCATAGTAAATTATCTTTTATTTAATTAAAGATAATTCTCACATATCTCTTATTTGAAATTCAAATGTTGTAGATAAGATAGAGGCTTTCATCTTGACCGTTGATCCATTGTGATCTGAACCGTTCATTGTACGGGGCTCCCACTACAAAAGGAGGCTTACCCTAACTCATTTACTCATCACTTACTTCAGATTGTAAACTTTTACCTCATAGTAATACAACTCAAGTATTCACTCATTTCTCTTGTCTTTTGCTATCGCTTTGTTCCTTTCGTTTCCGCAACATTCTAAGTTCTTTTACTTAGAGTTTTTAGGGTGACTTAGTCGAAGTTTCAACCGAGAAAGCGACTAAGGCCGCGTGGTTGTCTAGTAGAAGTCTAGCCCCGTGACATTGCGATGAAATTTCTTAATTTTACAAATGAATTTTAAAACAAAATACTTTATTTTTAAAAATATTAACTAAGTACTTATGACATGTAAAAAACTACCGAAGACGTTCTTAAACTATGATCCAGTTTTTAATTGATCTGTATGCTCCAGAATATTTTAATTGAATACAACAAAATATCAACATCATAACAATTAAGTCATTTTTATAATTAGAAAAAATAATGATTAAAAGTATAAGAAAAAAAACCTCCTAAATTTTGACGATATTATTTATTTTAATACATTATATTTAGGAGTGAGCTTTTAATTCAGTCGAGTCAAAAACTTTTAAGTTAGTTGAGTTGATGAGTCTTATTTTATAATTTTTTTTAGTTTGATTCAAACTTTTGAGATTCAAACCTCCTAGATTCGAGTTGTTCAAGTTTATGTTCAAATTTAATTGTAAATATTTACAATGTTATGGTACTAATTTGTTCCAACTTAAACCATTTTCTATAATCATATACGATACACATATACACATATTTCTTCGTACTTTTTTATACATGATATACACATATCAGACAAAATTGAGGGACTCTATTCAAATTTGAAAATTAATCTATTAATTACTAGAAATTTCGAGTTATTTCTCATTTTAAAACTCAAATTTTATTTGATTTTTTTTTTCAAATCAAGTCGATGAAATTACGATTCGAGTCGGATCAAATTTTTTTGACATTGATTCAATTAAAAAGAATCAAATTGTTTGAGTGGAGTTTTGATGGCCTCTATTTATATGGAATGCCTCGTGTGCTTGTTTAGAAGCAAGAACCCTCCTTTGCATGGCCTCTTGCATGAGCCATATCAATATTTCAGACAACATAATAGTATTTTTGTATCAGCATGATGAAACGCACAACACTCGGTTGCTCTCCAATTTACATAAGTATCTAGCATATATAGCACAATATCGGCATCAACACCTCAATGGTTATGGACCTCATCTCCATGTTAACGCCTGTCTGGACACTGGACAGTGGATATGGTACGTTACGAGCTCCCCAAACCCTTGGAAAATCTTCAAGTTGAAGGGAAAAAATTAATAAATATTGAACATTATCTTTTTATTCAAGGTATTCCATCTTAGTAATGCAGGCGGGGATGAATTGTTTTCATCAATATTACATGATTACTTCATAATTTTGTATTCCTTCTAGAATTAGCAACCAAATATTACATCCTTTCTTTACTTTATTCCCAATATTTCAAGGCAATGCTACTTCTTCCCACCGGCAATTAATAAATATAATACAATGTATTTTTTAATAAACAATAAATGTGATATAATTAATACATCTTTTACAAATACATAATTTTCAAGATTGTAAATATAATATAATTAATATATCTTGACCTAATAAAGAATTTTTAAAACTATAATATATTATTAATAATATTTTATTTCTTTAATATAATAAGAAGAGAAAGTAAGCTAACTCAAATACACTTTAGTATGTTATACTATCATGATGCAACTCCTCTAAAATTTCAGCAAGTTATTATTTTTTTTCAATCAAATTAAAAATAAAATATCATATATGAACCATGAAAACTTATGAGTCTAAACTTTGCCTTATCTCAATTTCTATAAAAACGCAATCCCTTAAACTTGTTAATTTTGTTCATTTACTATCAGCTACAAAGGAAAGATAGACTTTAATTATTTTCTTAATTTTTTTTATCTCTATTATCCTTTCATGTTTCTTGAATTCTCATGTTACTATAAGAGAACCATTCTCAAATTAAGTATTTAAATATAAAAATTAGGAAGAGAAAGTGTTTAATTAATTAATATTTAAACTAAAAATGACTTAAAATGTATTATACTAAAAAATTTCGGAGGACAACCACCTCATGAGTAGCTACGTTCTTGGTAACAATAGTACCAAGACTCAATCAACAATTGTTGTCCTTTTTTTAATTAGTGCAAGACATGAGAATCCAAAAGAAATTTTAATATCGATAAAAGAAATATTAATATCAATATAATCGATTCAGAATATTATTTTTATTAATATATACTTATGGTTAAATTTTTTACACCAAATAAATAGTTAAATATTTGTAATTTATTGAACTTTTTACTTGGTATAATACATGAATAAAATATAAATTATAAAATTTTTAAGGGTTAAAATTAAAAATTATCATTCAAGGTCAAAATGATGAATTTAAAAAATTGTCATTTAGAATTTTAAAAGGTTGAGGTAATTGCAATTATTGCTTAAAATTTAGAGTGAAAAATTTATTGCTAATTTTAAAAGGGTAATTATCTTATTGATTTTTTATATTAAATTTAATGAGTTTAACCTTCTAAGATGCCATACCAGCTGGGTCATCTACCGGTGAGTATATAAAGTTTTATCCAATATTTCATGCTAAAAACCAACACACTTGGGCTTTTACTTTATTTTCTTCAGCTCCAAATTTGTATTTCCAATGCAAGACAAGGGAACCTTACACTTCCAACTCTTCGGTTCCTGTACCTAATGGTTCAAAAACCGCTTCCACTTCCTTTAGGGTTTAGGGTCTAGGGTTTTCAAACTTGGAGGGTTCCACTTTGGATTCTGCAAGGACATGAAAATGAGTCCGAATTATGGACAAACGAGGATGCGTGCGATGGTAAGGAGCGTATTGGAGCATGCACATCCACAACAATACACATCACAAATGCACAGACATGTAGATTCTAAAGAAATAAAGTCAATATATCTGGATATTATCAAGATTTAGTGGAAGAACAAAGAGGGGGAAATCTGCAGATGTTGGCATGTTTTTTTTAGTAATATAAAAGTATAACCCTAGAAAGCAGCGGATCTATCATGGAGAGAAAATAGAGCAGAGGCACGAAAAGCCAACCTGATCTTTGTCAACCAAGACTGCACGGACACCTTCCATGAAATCATTTCGCATAGAAGACCGTAAGGCAATGCGATATTCAGTTTTCATAACACCTTTCAGCTGGATATGATCAATGCAACACAAATATACAGATGTTACTTGAAAAGTATTGCTACTACAGAAGAAATATACTCAGAAATGGAGAAAGATGGAGACAAAGGCAGTTGAATTATACATCTCCAAACTCACCGTTGTAAATTCATTGCCTTGTTTACCACATCCAGATGCAACTTTAGAGAAATAATTCTTGGTTAAGCAAAGAGAAAAGGGAGCGCCCTTTCCGAGTCCCTGCAGAGCATCATTTGCCCACTCTGCCACTGCAGAAAGAAACTGTTAAACGTATCTATATTGCTGGTTTCAGTCTCATCCTCCAACATCCACAAGAGCACAATAGTGATGCATATGCAGCTCAATTTACTGCTTGGATTAACCAAATTTAGTTAAGCTTACCCAAAGCTTCGGTGCTTTGCTGATGTTTCTTAAGTTCTTCGATTGTCTCACCAACCGATTTATCTGCACCGAAGCATGAACTTGTCTGAGGCAAAAGCAACTTCAAGTGAGGTTCAGATTCAGGGTCACTGCTGTACTTTGCCAACAATGTTGTAAGATCCTAGTCTGGATCCTCCAAACTGTGTGAAAATAATTAAATCATTTATGATTTTGAGGGGAAGAAACCAAAAATACTTATGTTGCTGATAAAACCACTGCATCTCCAATTTTCCAAACATATCATTCACAATCCTACTGCAAACTAAAAGATGAAATTACAATAAAACCAAGAAGATTTAAGTGTTGAAGTTCATATTTCACAGATTCCACCCGACATGGAGACATCAAACAACATCAGTCCTAAAGATTTAACACTTTCTCATGAAGCTGATCTAATTGGAATGTCAAGTCAAATAAGTTCCCCATTAAGAAACATTAGTAAGTTTTCATAAGATCCGAAATATATTTTGCTTCCACTAAAACAGAACCATCAAATTATAAACAAGATCAGAGATATACAAGGTACTGGATAGAAGGGCTTCCTTTAGTGAACCTAGATTCCCAAATGGCACATAGTGTGTTCCAAGACCTACATATAGTGCATCTGAAGGAGATGATATCCTTTTCCCGGTCATTCCAAGATAAGCACCTGCAGAACTCCAAATTTGTAAATGGCAACAGTATAGGGGTGCAACATTGAGTGAGCTGAAAAGAGCAAGAGAAGTGAAACAGTATTTGTGCATGTGTATAACAACATAAGTTTAGCTTTAGGTATTCAGCATCTCCAAAATGTTTTAAAAGACAAGGTGCAAAATAAGAACTACAATCCCACGTCAACCCCAGTACTACTGGTTTAATCTATAGCATCCTATTACAAACTGCTTTTGGTGCAGCTCTTAGAGCTTAGTTTTAGAGAAAGAACCATACCAACAAAACCCCCTCAGGAGCTTTTGCTGCTATATAAGAAAACCCAACATCGGGAAACAAACCAATTGCATTTTCTGGCATAGCAAGAACAGTCCTCTGACCCAAAGATTTATGCAAGAACAAAACATTAGAGAGAAAATTAGTAAAGCTAATATAATTTAAAAGTGCAAGGCCAAATATTTCTGGGCAGCAAAAAGGTCAGCTTGTACCTCAGTAACCACTCTGTAGCAACCATGTCCAGATAGGCCAATTCCAAAGCCCATTGTTACTCCATCCATGAATGATACATAAGGCTTCTTGTACTCAGAAATTTTGCATACTAGAGAATACTCTGCAGTAAAAACCTGGAAAAACAATACAGCATAATTAGGTAATTTATTTCAGATGACAGGGTAATATGTAAAACACAAAGTGATGGAACAGCATTACAGTGATGACAAACAACAAAGTATAAACAGACAACTCCGCAATTAGAAACGATGGCTAATCCTACAAGCACATCATGCATATATGGGGAAATCAAGCAAGTTATATGTTATATTCATCATTGCTTGTACAGAGCACTCAATGGTGCAGAGTTAACATGCTCCTATCCTATAATGTTAGCGGGCTACATCTTGGACATGTAACAACAGATCATTTACAATCTCGATATGTTTACAAGATAAAACACTTCAAAGAGTCAAAACAGCAAGCAAAAGCGCAAACAGTTGAATTTTAAATTATGCTCCTACGGATGTGAGCAAAAGCTAATTTCATCTGGAAGCAAATAGAGGCCAATTTAGATTTATATCACCTACAATTATTTCATCTGGACGCAAATATGTTATTCCAGTTGTATTACATTTACAGTCAAAGGACAATTTAGATTTATATCACCTACAATTATTTGATCCCAACCATCCCCTCTGTTTATCCACCTGGATTTATATAGAGCCTACATAAAACAAGACTCATGGATGCTTGAGATTTCCGAGTTGCATACAATTACTTGCGCTTCAAATTCTCGTGAAGTATTTCTCCAGAAAAAGGGGTAAAGGATACTCCTTTACAAACACTGTTAGGCACAATCATAAATGGTTTTCGGAAGGTTCATAGCCGCGGTAAAAGTTGTATTTTGAGTTGGAAAAAAGTGATAGACATCTTGTGCTAACCAAATTTTAGCAAATTGAAATATTTATGATTATAATGGTATATAATTAACCTCAATCATATCTGACAGTTCTTTTTTCTCTGTAATCTGCTTCACATCACCACCTGCATATAAGCTAGGATCTAAGTTATCAATGAGAGAAGAACACTGCATTGAACCCAAAAATAAAAGATAAAGGACACTAGAAGTAAAAGGATATCCTCATCCCACCCAAAGGAAAAAGGGAAAATAGGAAGAAGAATAAGGCAAACAACTTATAGCTTGCAACACCCAATAAAACAATAATTGGCAAAATATTTAACGGCAAGCTAACAAGAAACATTTTAGCACAAAGCATGCATTCACTTATGGAAGGGAAAGGAAACCTTTGGCACAAGGGGTGTGTTTCTATCCTTTTGGATTTCAGCAACAACACCTTTAATATCCATTCCTGCATCACCCATCAATGGTTAGCCCCAAAAACTACCCTAACGCTAGCAACACGAAAAACAGCCTACAAGGATATCAATGCACATTCTCTATAACAAAGAGCATATAGAAATGCTATTGTAGATGTATTTTTGCCCTGCCAAATAGAAATCCATCATTTTGTTCTCTTCAAAGTACCTGCACAAAAGGCACGTGGTGTGCTGCCCTCGATCAGAACACATTTGACCTTTGGATCCGATTCCCATTCATCAAGAATTTGCTTGTACTTGATATCCATATCTGCAATTATCAAGATATACAAAACTAATTCATATTGAATCCAAAGAAAATGCACGAGACAACACACTTTTTTTTGAAAGAAAAGATGGGCCTCGTTACAAACCCCTCTAAGGCAAGAGGTGTGGTCCTGACCACCTAAGGGGAAAATAGTACCCGATATTCATTAAGAAGAAAATGATGAACAATCATCACGTACGGCGGAAGAAATAAGCTCGGGACAAAGCGAGTCAAAAAACATTGAAGAGAACGACCTAAGGGCCCAAGAGGCCAAAGAGTGGGCTACACCATTAGCCGACCTAGGTACAAAGGTGACTCTATAGTCAGGGTGAGTATTAAGAAGGAACCGCGCCTGATCCAGGTTAGGACGGAGAATCGATAAGTCGCCATGGGGCCTATTCAGCTTGTTGACGATCACCGCGGAGTTGGTCTCTATCACAACACAAGGCCAGGCCTTGTCATGAGACAACACACTTAAACCAGCAAAAATTCCCATTAATTCTCAATAATATCTAAATATTAGTAAACAAAACCGTTTCTTTTTTTAATCTCTCGCAGAACCATTACATACTCATCTTCAATATTAGTACCAGCAAATTATTGAACAATGTGTTGCTTTATTACTTTGCTCTTAAATATTTTTTTGAAACTTTATCCCTTCATCAAAATTTATCCTTTACATTATCAAAGAAAATATTTGTAATTCAAAATCGAGATAGAACAGATCATTCTTTTCAAATTGGCTTTCATTCAATCGAAGTTGATCTTTTAGCTCATACAAAGGAGACAAAATTTATATGCAAACAAAGGAGAAATTACAAAAAAAAGTACCTAAATTCATAGCGTTGAGAGCTTTGGGACGATCAAGAGTAATGTCCGCGATGCCGTTTGGATGAACATTTCCTTTCACAAACTCTTCAGCGCCAGCCATGGAGAACAAGTTCCGATCACTACTAGACAAAGAAACGCTTCCGATCGACGACCTCGAGGCATCATTGCAAATAGAGAAGCGGAGTGAACGAGGAGCGAGAGTTGAAAGCCGAGAAGCGGCGGCAAACGCCAATGTTTCGGGGTTGTTTGGGGACAAGAATAGTGGAAACTTTAACGGAAAAGTTTTGGTGGCGAGTTTAGAGACTGAGAAGCATTTCATGGTTCCCCTGGTTTTTGACTTTGCTCCGGTGAACGGTGACAGCGACACCGAGTTCAACTACCGAGTAAAAGCCAGATAATTTGGAAGAATCTTATTTCCCGTCCCGTTGGGCTTGAAGATCTCCTAATACAGTTGGATAATATTTGGGTTCAATGGGCCGATCATTACCAGCCTGTACTATAGCTTTCGATTGCAATTAGTTTCGAGTAATATTTACACACTCTTAACAAATTTAGGGGTAGAGTTTAGGTTGTAGGGATAGAAATTTAAGATTCAGTTTAGATTTTATGGTTTAATATTTTGTGTGTTAGAGTTAAAAATTTAAAATTAAAAAAAATTGTGACAGATCAAAATATAATCCAATTTAAAATATATTATTAAATTATTTTAAAATATTTATTTTAGTCGTCCAACTTTCAACTGCTATAAAATTAATATTAAATTTTTTTATAAAATACGTATCGCACAATTAACTTCCGTCATGACAATTAAGAAAATTTATACGATACATTTAATTCTCTATATTTACATATTTAATCAATTAGTCATAATTCGAACAAAATTCAATAAATTTAACCCTCTTTAATTACATAATCTATCAATTCGGTCTTATTTTTAATTAGAAATAATTTAATAATTCAATAAATTTTCCCTCGTTGTTTCAATTATTTCTAATAAAAACAAGACCGAATTGGTAAAATGTATAAATAATTAAAACTAAATTTATTAATTTTTTTCGAATTAAGACTAAATTGATTAAATGTGTATATATACAAGATTAAATATGTTATTATATAATTTTTTTAATTTCCGCATAGAGCGGATTTTGGCAACCAAGGTTAAAAGGGCTTATTTAAATTTTTCAAAAATTTTAGATATTTAATTTAAAATTTTCAAAAAATTAAAATTTAATTGAAAATTTTAAGAGTGGACTTAATTAAAAAAGTTCATTTTTTAAAAATATAATAACATTTTTAAATTCTTTTGAAGTGGCCGAATTAAAAAAAAATTAATGGGCTAAAAATTGATTTATTAAATTTTAAGGGGGCTTGAGGCTCATAATAGCTCCGCCCTTACTGCCATGCCACGTTACTCTTTTAATGACAACTAACGATGTAATGCCCACCTCACAATAGAATGTAAAGCTTAATATTTTTATTGTAATATTTGAAAATTAAGTGATTAAAGTATATATTTTGAGATAGTTTAATAATTATTGCTAGAAATTTATAATTCTTGAAACCAGATTTAAATTCTTAAAGTGAGGTTATACATAAATTTTTACAAAAATAATAAAAATTTCGATATCGACTTTTATGTATATATAAAAATATTTACGAAACCGGTAATTATTTTTATATATAGCGAATCTTTTACCATTTTGTAAGAATTTCTATATATACATAAAAGTCGATACTAAAATTTTTACTATTTTTTATAAAAAAATTATATAACCTCATTTTAATTTGCCTGGAAAAACTCCCAAAATACACATTAATCTATCATTTTTAATTCTCGAAACCAATTTAAAATACCAGAATACATATGAACCCATCAACAATCACTGAAATGATAACTCAACTGTTCAAAACTTTTAGATGTGAAAAAGTATAACCTAGTGATTTCCTTTTTGTTTCCATGACTAGATTGACATGTTGTTTATATTCCAAGCCACATCTTATCTCATGCGTGCAAATGCAATAATACAAGTTTGTATTGATTGAATCTTGCCCTAAAATGGGTCCTGGTCGGTTATTGCATTAATCACATGTCATGTCCTGCAAAGATAAGGACAAAATCGCATTACAAAAACACAGTATCTTTTAGGTATATATCAATCACCACTGCCACAGGTCCACAGGGCCATGATGTTGAATGTAAAACTCCCTCACTTAATAATAATAGTACTCCGTAGTAACTACAATTTACAATGTTTTTCTGCTAACAAGAACACAGTTAGCAAGACAAAACCAGGCCCACAAGAGCTTTGGCAGGTCTACAAACATAAAATATAGGATGCCGTATGTTATAAACCGATACATATAATGGTAAAAAAAGTGTTTTCTTTTCTTCAGGAGGTCCAAATCTCTGCACTCTTAACCTTTGAGACGCTCTCCAGCACTTCAAAAGGGATTATATCACCGATAACAACTACCCTTTTGCTTTCCAGGTCTACTTTGTATGAGGTCACTCCTGTTTTTTCATGGGACAGCTAAGAATTACATTACTGTCATAAAAACCAGACAAAAGAATTTCATTGCAAGACAAGCCATAGTGCAACACAATAACATTGCATTATAATATGTTGGCTCCATATGTGGATGAGTGATGTCTGTAAATGCATTTTGGTCAATATGTTGTTTTAAGGGGTCAGTGATCTAATCCGATTAGACTTCAAATTTGTTCGATATGACTATCGAATACTAAAAATGAAAGGCCAAGATGCTTTTGAATAAAATATCTTACCATCAAGTTTGGAAATGTGTTTCTCTACTTTCCTTGCACAGCCATGGCAATGCATGGAAACCCTTAGTACCACCATCTGCAAAGACCAAATCAAATGGGAAGTTTTCATTTAGTATATGTTTCTATATGAGACTGTATACATAACAGAAAACATTACAGGCATAAAAAAAGAAGCTCTTACCTTAGGCTTAAGTTGAAAGGCCAAGGTCTGATTGCCAGAAAAAACATCTTTCAATCTCAGCACCTGGGGTTTTTCAGATGCTACCAGTGGCTTCTTCTCAAACTCATCATCCAAAGTGTTGATGCAGAAACACGAACATGATGAGCCTGAGATTGAAGACAGATACAAACAATCTAGCATCTTACCAAGACTGAGTTTTCCCATTGCTTTTTTCCACTCAAACATGCGAACATGAACCAAAATGTCAATTTTATAGAACAAAATCAGATCAAGTAATAATAATAATAATGTGGATGGAGACAGACAAGGAGGCTAAAGGTCAATGTTTATTGGGAAAAGCAAAAGCTATAATACTGAAAACCTATTAACCTAAAGAAAGCTATGTTGAATAAGAAAACTAGAAAAGACCTTCAAGACCAGACCACTTCTTGTTTGGAGTTGCATCACTAAAGCCAAAACAAAAGAGAAAAAAGTGGCTCTTTTATCTTTAATCACCGCCAAGCAGACGCATTTGTCATGTGGGGAGTTACTTATAAAGACAGTAAACCGCCAAGCGTCCACAAGAAAAATTATGGTTAGGACCCAGAGAGGGACTGCGGGCGGGATAAAGCAAATTTCATGGAAGTAAAGCAATTAAAAGGGGGGCATAGTTAGTAGTGCAAGGGATTGCTAAGAAGAAGTTGAACCTTGCATGTGGCCGTGGCCAACTGGCCATGGCATGTGATGATATATAGTTAATAGAAAAAACTCAAAGATTTAAAGGTCTTGTACAATTTATTTATTAAGATGTGTCTTCGTATTAGGAAATTTTACATGTTTATTTGATTTGTTATGAGCGTAATAAGCTGAATTTTGAATAATAATAAGTATTCATTTGTTGAGATCT
The DNA here is from genome assembly GCA_019671005.1 of Hibiscus mutabilis. Classification (NCBI taxonomy): domain Eukaryota; kingdom Viridiplantae; phylum Streptophyta; class Magnoliopsida; order Malvales; family Malvaceae; genus Hibiscus; species Hibiscus mutabilis. The sequence goes on along the minus strand of JAGYYJ010001367.1, from coordinate 67,292 downwards.
TGTGCGGTCGTTTTTATTATACCTGTGCAAAACCAACCTTGATAACAAGTAAGTATTTATGGCCAAAAGACTATAAATATCACTTTCTTCCGGTTCTAATTCTCAATTGAGTCTATAGTCGAGTTGGATTAAACTTGTTTCTTAATATATTTTCTTTTCGTTCATAAGTTCAATCATAAAACTTGAATTTAAGATAGACATTGAATTACTTACTGCTACATCCAACAAACATTGACCACTAAAAAAGCATCTTTAGTAGGGTGTATAAGTACATTTGGTATATGATCATGGCCCATGACCTTAAGCATGCACTAAAAGGCCAAATTTAAGTATTTTATAATCATTTATAGAAGAATTGCTGCATAATATATTTCAAATTACATCACTGCCTTATAGAAGGATATGTGACGGAATGGAGATTAATAATTCAAAAAGAGTGAAGTGGGAATTGAAGTTTGTTGGCAACCTTTGTCTTCATCTTATCACTAACATACATAAGTGGCATTGAGTTATTGGTGCCCTTTGAGGCCATAAGAGAAAAGAAACTATTGGACGATTGAAATTATATATTTTTTGTATTATATGACTCATTTTGAGTCTTCAAAGTATCATATGATGTGTGTATCTAACATGTTAAAAACGAAATTTTGAAGCTATACATGCAATTGTTAAATACATAAAATTTAATCCATGTGTTGTAAATATATTTTAAGAATTCAATCGCAATATTTTATAAGTTTGATGACTAATTTAGTATTTCCAACGGGATTAACGGGACCATATTGGTCCATGTGGGTGATTCTGGTTCCTTTATAGTGGGTGGAAATGGAGGAATATTTGAAAATCAATAACTAAAAAAAGAGGAAAGCGAGGTGTGGTATGAATGGGTGAATGGAAAAGCAAGTTAAGCACGTGCTAGTCACATGACGCAGGGTCAAGCAACAGACCAAAGCTGGGCCTGGGTTTACAAATAGTTTCACTTTCACGTGGAAGCATTCAAGAAATGTGGGTGGCAGACAAGACAAGCACCAGATATGGGAGCCAAGTGCTTCTGTTTTGGTCTCAAAAGTCAAAACGGAACAAGACCAGGCAAAGCACCTCCCCTTAACCCTCGTCCATCCGTCGGATACTCAGTTGAACATTTAGTATCGATTATGTTACATGAACACGACACAATAGATCCAAAATTGTAATTTTCTTGTATTAATAGCTTGATGGAAGGAAGTTTATATATTCCTTCAGTTTGTGTATTAACAAATATCAATTAGGCATCTTGCTTGACAAATTTCAATATCATTAGTATTTGCCTATTCCCCCACTTTGAGCTGAAACATCAATAGCTGTTGCTCCATTTAACCAATGCTATATATGCAACAATGGATCATAGGAGCCAACTGCAACACATGAGTTCAAGGCTGAGCAAATGATTTTCATGCAGCTTCACTTGTTTGTCTAAACCTCAGTCGTATCACAGGAGCCAGCAGCATCCACACTGCAACATACATGATAAACCCAAAGTCACAAGACTAATCTTCATAATTTATATTCGGAGAAAACGGTTTAGGGTGTAAGGTTGAGAGTCATGTGCACATACAGTAAACACAGACGGCTAGCCATTCATTCACTATCCTGACCCAGGTACTAGTCCAACCAACATCAATCGTCCATCTGCAAGGGTGAAACTATATCAGCTTTGCTTTCGGCTTTCAACCTAGACATCAAATGGCAAAGCAGGGCACATACTTTTTAATTGTATGATGAGTATTCCATCCGTTCAATAGCATCGCAAAGTACATCGCTCCGGTGGCAAACACAAAGTGGAAGAAACCGTAACCATATGGTACTGCATCTTCAGCTGGTTCTTCCTTTTTCCTAAACTGCAGCTGTTGTGAGATGCATTCTCATAGAAAAAGGGATATTATCAAGTTTTGCAGCACAAACCTGAAAACATTGAGAATCGATGCCAGTCGAAAACGTGGCAATAACCATAGCCAGTAGCGCAATGACAAAGCTCTGGAAGAATACAAAGAGTTAAGCCAATGTGTTACAAGAGCTGCCACTAGAAACTTGGTTTAATGGATTTCAAAAGAACGAAATATACTATGATTGTGAGCCAATCTGTTCTGTCTGATTCCTCTGCCTTCCTAATGCAATTTTCCCCAGCTGGTTCACTGCAATCACATAAATTTTAATTGATAGTTGATTGAAAACAGGTTTCAGTGACTGCAGTTCGTAACAACGAAGAGTTAATGAATGCAATGCACTGTTCAATTTCGAAAAACGGAATAAAAATCTTGCCTTCGAATGGCACACCAGCAGATGAATACAACATAAAGCCCCATGAGCCCGGGAGTCAAGATGCCAGCATTCACCTGTTTCAAAAATCATGTATTTGCTTACAGATCAAGCCATAGCATCCAAGAAGTGAAAATCCGGGAGTTTCGAGAATGCACTTTAGGGTGGAGGGCAACGCTTATCATGAGCTGAATAAGCACCAGTGTCCATGTGATGAAGAAAATATTACGAAGGCACGACGGTTCCGGCGCATACCAGATGTACATCATGATGATCCCGACTATGCATATAACATATGCAGCAGTTGCAAGTGACATCACATGCATGCGACTGAAGAAAAAGCAATACGGTTCGATTCAGTTCACATCTTGAACTTAAGACCAATCACGAACTATATCTCATTTTGGTGATAAACGTGTGACATAAAAATGAACTACATTCTGTCATGAAGACCAATAGTATGATAATGTTTAACAAAACGGTTCCCACTTTCGAACTATCTGATTCATCAGTTTCATTACAGCATTAAAGCTTGTTTTCGCAGACCAAGAATCAGTTCCAACAAGGAAAGAGTCTTACCATTTTTCGGATATTTTATCAGATTGACAACAATCATTCAGCCATGTAATGAAACTGGTGACACTTACAAGCTGAACTAAGAGAAAGACCCTGAAAAGGACAACAAGAAAGATCATTAAACAATAAGATTTAATAAATATAACTTAGGAAGCATCTTAAAACTTCCTCAACAGACTATTCCAATAAGATTGTACATGTTTTATACAGAGGAATTTATAACAGGAATCTGTGATGTACCCAGCACCAAAATGCGCAATCTCCCCTGCCAAAAGAAGCAATGTAGAAACACATGTTAGAGCTTTGAGCAAAACAAAATTTGTGCTAAAGTCCTAAGATTAACCATTAAAGAAGATACAATCGTGGTAGGCATTTCAGGAGAATTGAACACGAACCGTATAGCTGTACGATGACAGTAGGAACCAAAAAGGCGATCATCGTCAAGGCAATCCAAAGGGCGATCTTTGCAGACCACCATCCAGAATGCCATGAGTCTCTGCAATTGTACATCCTTGGGGTTCTAGCAGTTGAAAGAAACATTACAAAAAAGAACGCCTAGAATAAAGTCAAGGAATAATGCAACACAAGCAAAATAATTGAAGAACTGCATAAAAGAGGAAAAATATCCATATTATTGTAGCTAAAGGATACAAAACATCCCAAGCTCACACGTAGGACTCCTCCGGCGCCAAAACAACCACGGCCACCTTGACAATTCTTCAGTTCTGCAACCACATTATCACATAACAAGTCGATTAACATTATTTATCGTCGAGCTCTAGCCAGTTGGGGTAAACCAGGCTGTTTTACTCCCAATGCAACTTCCATTCCAAACTCCAAAGTTGTAATCAAGCTACCAAACATAGCATTCGGTATTGAATATAACCCGGTTTCCCTAACATGGCTTTATCAGAAACAGAAACTTAAAATGCATATGAACTATGGAGTAGCAAATAACATAAAACTAAAAGCATGTTCTCATAACAGCATTTTGGCAAACAATCAATCTTACTTTCCATTTCCAGGAACACGTTGTGGCCATAATCTCGGACAGCCCAAGCGAGCAAATCCGAAGCTAGAAAGATGACTGCGTAGACATATCTAGCCATCCAAGGGTTGGAGCCATTCCTGAACTGTGAAAACCAGGAACCATCCTTAGGAACCCCATGCCCTTCATGGCGGTTAATTGGTAAACCACTCTCCATTTCAACTTTGGATCCTCCAACACCCTCCACTCTTCATGACATTACAGATTCAATGTTCCAAGAAAGTAGAAGGACAAAAAACAGTAGTAGATTCCAGTTCACTGAAAAAAAACAGAAAAAAGAACAGGACATTAAATAACAGCTAACATTAATATAATCAATGTTTTGTCATAGTGGATCCATGATAACGTTACCAAAATGTCAAAAGTGGAAATCATCGAAGATCGTGCTTATATGAAAATTGGGTTTTGAGCTTTGGATTATTTGGGTTTATATTAAAGCCTATACAAAAAGTCAAAATTTCAATCACAAAGAAACTATTCCTCCTCATCTGAAAATAACACAACAAATGAGAATCTGAAACTTTATTGCGTGCAATGCACGGTAAGTTTCCAACTTTAATCACAATTTGATTGATTTAACAATTTCTGCAGTGAATCTTCATTTTTGGTTTTATGCAAACACTGAAAATAAGCATAACAAGAACAGCAATGAACTAAAATTTATTTCACCAAAAAGATGAAGAAAAAAACAATAATATATATATTCTTTTTTGCATGGAGAAGCGTGTATGAAAATTAACAAATGAATGAAGGAATCTTTGAAATCATTTTCTTCACTAGCAAGCAGTCTTTGACTCATTGAGGCCGATTCTACCATTTGAACTCTGTATGTTTCCCTAACAACAGTCAAATGGTGTTCAACGTATTAGGTGAATATAGATGGAGGAAAAAACCCCAGAAAATATTCTGAAAAAAAAAATAAAAACAGTAACTTTACTCTCTCTTATTTCCTGATTGGTGTGAAATGAAATAAATTACAAAGGCTTCCTTGTCAGTTGCGTGAGCCATGAGTTTCAAAACATAGAACCATAAACTCCCTATATATATATATGCATGAACTGAAGTTAGAGTTGAAGAAGTTAATGTACTGTATACCTGAAAATGAGATTGACCCGAAGCTCAGGAGCTGCAAATTACAGAGAAAGAAGGGGAAAATGCAAGAGAGAGTTGCTTAGTATGGTTTTTTCTTTTATCTGGGGATTCTTCTGAAATGAGTTAATAAAGCAAGAAAAGTGAGGGTTTGCTTTTCGAGTTGCTATTTGCTTTCTTCTAAGCTCACCACCTTCACCTTCATCTCCATCTTTTAATTTTCCGCATGCCGTGAGCTTTATGTACCCGTTTCCCTACGTTGCAGTTTACAACACTTGGATTTTATTTTGTTTTAACCGACCTAAATTCTCACGCTTAGCCACATAAAAAAACATAAAACCCTAAATTCTTACAAATAAAAAAAAATCAAGGACCCAGATTATTTTTTAGAGTTATTTTAACCCAACTAAATTCTCAGCCAAGAAAAACTAAATTCCCATATATATTAAAGATGGAGGCGGAGTTGAATCGAGTAAGATATTTCAATAATGTTTTATTTCCTGAAGTTATTTTTTATGTCCACAATTTGAATTTAAGACATTAAAACATCAGATTCTTTCCACTCAATAGGATAAGTGGTGGTAATTTCTCAACTCTTGTCTTCAAAAAATTCTTTATATTCTTTCCATTAACTATAATATGCTATAATTTGCATGATTTCAGTATTAGGTATATAAACCACGACTAAATTACTATTATTATTATTATTATTTAAAATATGGAAAATGCCAAGTTTTATTCAAGTTGTATACGTACTCATGGCAACTCCATTCTTGATTTTATTGAAATCGATTTTTATAGATCTTATTGGATATTAATTGATTATTGATTTGTTACGTACAGAAGCAAATATTTTGGTCATATTTGGTAAATAGCATTTTAAACCAAAATTAGAGGTTTGAGTTAAAATTAGAGATTTGACCAGTCAAATCCGTTAATTTAGATGTTTTGTGAATAGCGAATTGTAAGAGTTGTAAAGACTCTATCACCAAAAATCTCCAAATAACCTAAATTTAACATTTTCTATTTTAATTCACATGCCGGCATTTGTAAGCTATAATATATTTTTTTATTCTCATACATTTATATTTGTATTTAAATTACATGATATTTTTTTATTTTGATTTATATGGGGCGTTTGTAAGCTATACTATTTTTTTCTTTTTTTCTCACACATTTATATTTGTATTTAAATAACTCATATATACTTTTGAAGTAAAACATACTCTCATGTATAATTTAAATAATTATTTTTCCTTCAAATATATGCTATTAATACATATGCTTCAAATATCATTTAAATTTAATAATTAATTAAATTGTGTTCAAAATAATTACTATATAAATAATAAATTAATATATAGATCCTTCAAATATGTTTAGTAATATAATATTAAAAAATGAATTTTTATAATCTAATTAATATTAATAGATACAAAACATTGACAACTAATAAACTATTCAAATATGCTTAGTAATGTAATATTAAGAATTTTAATTTTTATAATTTAATTAATATTAATAGATACAAAACATTGATAACTAATAAACTGTAATGACCTGAATATCGGATTAGTAAATCGGGCCTTGGGCTCGGGCTTTGTGCCTTATAGAAAAAAAGAGAGGAAGATGATAGTTTGAGTTAAAGGAGAAAATGACGAGGGAAATCATATTTTTTTTATCTTTCCTCTCTCTCTTCTTTTCCACCTTTTTCCATCTTTCTTTTCTCTCTCTTTTCTATCCTTCCTCAACTTCAAACTTTGATTTACGGAGATTCAGCCATCTATTATCGACACCTCAATCGCCATTGTGTTCATCTCGCCAAGACGAGTTCATTGGGACTAGCAGCATCATCATCGAAGACGCCGTCGGAGGGGGTGAGTGAGAGGAAGTTTTGGGCTATTGAGTTGAGAAGGCTAGAATGTTCAAAATCGAGAAATGGAAACCACCATCGTGATCAAAGGCCGGAGAACAGTCGACCTAGGTGTCGATCGTCGCTGCATGTGCCGCCAACTGGTGCTTGGGCGACATCCAGCCAAGCTGGGCTATTATAACCAACCGGCTAGGCCGAGCCAGTTGGGCCAAGCCGCAGGTTGAGCCGGTCCAGCAAGTGCCGCATCGTCACTTGCCGTTGATCGGAGTTGACTTTTTTTGGAGGGGACTCAACCCGAGAGTTTCTCGACGTTCTAGATCCAATGACATAGTCTGTTTCACCAAATTCGAACCCGGTAAGCTATTTTTACGCATTTGACCTTTTGAATTCTTTAAAGTATGTGTTTAAGTGATGCTTACGGTATTAATTGGTATACGAGGGTTATTTGGGATCGGATATAGGGTCTAATAGAATTTTTTAGAAGCTCATATGAGGATTTTAGCGATATTGACTTAAGGTTAGTACACCTCAAACTCCGAAATGCTTCATGAGCATCATAAGTGTAATTACCTTGCTTGTTAGTGGTTGCAAAATAGGTTGATGATAGATAAGCATGTGTTGAGACCGGTATTAAGAAACTTGGTATATGCTGAGATGCATGTTTGTTGAGAATATACGAGACTATTATGAGCTTTTGAGACCGTGTAGAGTCATTTGATTATTCGTATAATTGTTTGATTGTTTGAATTACATGTTGTGATGCTTGAGAGATGAATATGCTTGTTCGGTGGAAATTACACTCAAATGACTGATAATTGGTGAGATTCGAATAAATGATTATGAAGCCGAAAATTAATACTAATAGAATGGATGCGTGGTAATATCATAATTGAGGAAATTTAGGATTTCCAGTAAGTACTATTTGTATCAGTACGCGTATGAGCACTGGTACCTGGGGTACTGCATCGATACTCGTGTTTGAGTATCGGTACCCACTGAACGGAATAATCTACAATGCTAATAAAGATGAGAATTGACGCGGGATATAAATGAGATAATATGGTTTAATAATATAATTAATGAGGATGCTTAATGTACATTACATAATGTATTAATAAGTTGATAAAGTTAATTGGATAATTTGATGGTAATAGCAATCGTAAGGATCCTTGGTAGATCATATGATAATGTGTGCTATGTGGTAGACGGGTCATTCCTGTGTACTGATATGAACACCTAGATGATTTAATCATCTTGATTGATGGGTTTCGGATACCTAGTACAAGAAATAGTGTGTTGCAACACCATGGTTGAAGATTCCTGAATGTATATCTGAGGCTTAGTGGGACCAAAACTCATTCAAAGATGCTTGATGAGAGGTTTCGAGCATGAGTGTATGTATCTCGACGCTTAGTGGTACCAAGCCTCACCCCAAAGAGTGTATGTATCATGATGCTTAGTGGAACCGGACTTCACTCCTATATTGTGATATAATGCTTATATGCTACGAGGAGCTTATGATTTCTTTCTATATTATACAATTTAGCAGCTAGAGGTAGCGTCATATCTATATGATGTTATGATGTCATGTTGTAAGTATGGTTGGGCCTTGAGTGCCATGTATGATGATTGTCTTATTGAGAAAACGTGTTTTGGCGACTAGTGGTAGCGGCACATGTTTATTTATCTATCCTTATTGCTCGTACTAACTTGCATGCTTATGTTTATGATTATCATAAAGTATAGTAGAGTAGATGTGTACCATTGAGCTTTGTAAGCTCAGCGCTCGGAATCGTTGTTTCCGTGCGTAGGTTGATCGTTGGTTCGTGGGATCTATTGTGGAGCACTATCAGTACGGGGTTCCATCATATGGTGATCTCAAGAGTACGATGCTTATGCTTAGTGGGCTATGTATTTATAGGACCTTACGTAGTTGAGTCTATAACCCTTACTTTTAAAATTGTATTAACTAAGTCAAGTATTTAAATGTTTTAAATTAAAGTGGAGGTCCTTTGTAACTATTTAAATAATTTATTTATATTTTTAACTATTGACTTTTAATGCTTTTAAGAAATAACTCGTTTGGGCTAAACTCAGTTTGGGAATTTTATGGCTTTTGGTTTGGGCTTAAGGCTTAAATGTGACATCTGGGTCGAAGGTTTTACATAAACTATTCAAATAAGTATTGAATATAAGCATGTCCTTATATGTCAGTTTTCTTGTTTAAATAATTAAACAACTATCAACCATCAGTTAATTTTACCAAACACTTTTGTACAATCATCTAGTCAAATCAGCTAATGTAATCAGCTATCATGCATCAGCTAATGCAATCTGCTATCACCTACCAACTAAATGCTAAACAGGTAGGAGTGAGAATTGGGTGGGGAATATTCAAAAACCATGGGGATCTGAACCGACATGGATGGGGAATAATCGAAATCTTCACCCACGGGATAGGGAATGGAGCAGTTTTATCATCGAAGCTCAAATGGGGATGAGGAAGAGGATTACTATATCCGTTCCGTGGGGATAACCGAACTGTAACCGTATAAATAACTTTGGGGATCCTCGAAAAATATCTGAAGGATACCCAATATTTTACAAAAAAAATTAAAAAATATATAATTAACTCTCATTTGCCTGTATACCTACCTATCTTATTATTAATATATTAGTCCTCAAGATATTTGTGTATTTTGTTTAAACCTTATTAACTTTGGGTGACCTCTCTAGTCATTTACCCTTTTTGTTAATTAAGAGTATATAATCTATTTATCTCCCTATTTTTGTCGTTCATGTTACGCAAAAACCTTATTCCCCTACAACCATATATTTAAGTGTATTGAGTATATGACTTGTAAATTGAAATCGATCATATATTTTGGTTAATAAAGTAATAGATTTTGCTTAACCTTTTGGGGATGGGGATTCTCCGAAACCCATGGAGATCCGATGGGTATGGGGATAGGGACAAAAAAATCACCGAAACATGTAATGGGATTATCTGAAACCGTACCCGCAAGTGTTGGGGACAGAGTGGGAAATACAAAATTGTCCCCGCACCGATCGATTCCCGTCCCTACAAACAGGACCTTGAACTATTTGATTGTTAATTTTAAAAAAAAAATTGCTATACACAGCCCTGAGTACTGGATATAAAAACTTAATAAAAAGTAATAACTAATTTGAAAGAAAATTAAACATTAAGGGTTGTATCTACCACTATACCTTAAAAATGAAAAACTCTTGATCCAAAAGTAAAACTCATATACGTGTGTGTGTTTAAACCTTGCTTTAAGATCAATGCATTTGATTGGTTCACGTAATTATTCTTTTTTGAGTTGCATATTGTATATTAATAATAAAAGAAATACAAAAGTGTTAGGTACAGTAGAAAAAATATATTGTATTTATAAAAAGAAAAGTTAAGTTTGAACTTTAGAGACAATATTTTTAGAAAAGATGTCGTAGAAGAAAACAAACTTACGTAATGGGTGGGATAGATAATGTCTTCCAAATTTGATAGTTTAATTACATTTTTAGGCCATTAATATCTTTGAAATCATTGTAACTAAGTTATTCTCCTCCAAAAAAATTATACTGCAATATTTATTATTATTTAGGATCTTTTCAGTTAAAATTAATGAAATTAAGCTTTGACCTCTCATTTTTCTATTTTAATTATTTTTTAAGACCTTTCAATTTTAATACTAGTGAAACTAAATCTTAACTCCCTTAATTTTATGGTTTAATTACATTTTAAGACCTATTCGTTTCAAAGTCAATCAACTTACCCCTCTCATAGTTCAATCATGATTTCATCCATAGTCATGGAAACCAAAGATAAATGATAAAATAAATATAAAAATCAATAATTTAGTTATCTTAATAACAATATTGACTACATATGAACAATGTGTACATAGGCAAAGATAGAAAAAATAAAAATGATTACATACTTCAAGACTGTTGATTTGGTGGGGTGGGGGGGGGGGAAGTGAAAAAGAGAGGTCACTCTATTAGGCTAAAGATATCATCTTTGTCACTTTTAGGACTCTCAACAAAATTTGGATGATAAATTTGTATTCTGATACAATATTTAATGTTGATATTCTGATTCAATGAAATTCTATAAACCTTTACGATATGTTTTCAACAAAACCACACATCAATAATATCAATTTGTAATTCCATAATTTTGAAGAAAAAAACTAATTATAATTTAGTACATTAGAGGGGTTAGGGTTTAGGGCTTAGGGCCATCTATATGTTCTTATTGCCGCCCATGAAATCATCTTAATAAATCATGCGTAAAATTCAATTAAAATCGTTGTTGTTACAACATATATCGTCACTGATAAAATGATATATCTTTAATATTATGATAAGAAAGATATAAAGAGAGAAACTCAGCAATGGTCCATTAATCAAATTACAAAGCAAAATTAGATTGAATGATTTCAGGATAAGGCCGTATAAAAAGTTTCCCAGAGTGGGTGTTTTATGAGCTTTATTACATTTTTTTCTTTTGTTTGATTTGAATATTGCATCTAATAGATTCTAAGACAATTCCTAATTATTAACTGAGGTTAGTTTAAGTAGTAACCAGTTTTGTATCGTTTAAGTAGATTTTAAGATCGAGGTTTTGTGTATGTAAAAAAAATTCGCTGAAAGACTCATCCACTAAAATAAGGTATGTGACACGGGTCGTTTCAAAATTAGTGTGATTATGTTATAAAAAATCTAAATATAAGGTCCAAATTAAAAAAACTATAAAATCCTCGCAAACTAAATACTGAATTATTCCAAATTGCAGTCACATGGATTATTAATTTGCACCATACAAAATCGAAGGGCCCATAATTACCAAAAGAACGTAATCTATTTTTAAAAGGGTGCCGGCTGGTCCATATGCTTAGAGAGCAAAGAGACAACAAAATTTGTGTAAAGTGTTTTTTTTACCATAACATATTACTTTTTCTTTGGTCAATTACACTAAAGGTGATTTAGTTTTATGTTTAGTAACAAATATGCCAGTCTTCTTTTAAAAATAATAATTGAGTCATTGAATTATAGGTTTAGGAACAAACATGTCATTTTTTTTTAAAAGTAAAAATTCAGTCACCCAACTATATGTTCAAAAAAACAGGTCACTCAATTAAATTTTGTGACAAACAAGTTATTATTTCCTTAAAAGTGAAACAAAGGCTTACTATAATCATAATTTTAACCCCGAAACTTATGCATTCTATTATTTTGGTTCTAGTTCAAAATAGTTCAATAAATTTAACCCTTCATATTTAAAAATTTTAACACTACACCATCCTGACACACCTCTGATCACTTACCACACTCATGTTATTGTCCATCAGTTGAATAGTCAACAGATGTGATAGCTCAACAAACACAGTCACTTCACTACTAGACAACTGACAAACTATTGTAATGGACTCATTATTACCTTAACGTCGCTTGCTACTAGACATAGTCAATTCGCTAATGAAATTTTTAAATATGAAGGGTTAAGTTTATTGAATTATTCTGAATTAGGACCAAATTAATAGAATGTATACGTTTTGGGGACTAAAATTGTTATTATATCAAGCCTTATTTCAATTTTACTGACAAAGTAACTTATTTGTTGCAAAATTTTAATTGAGCGATATGTTTGTTCATAGACCTATAATTAAGTGACTGAATTGTTACTTTTAAAAATAAAAAAGTGACATGTTTATTCTTAAACATATAACTGAATGATTCAATTGTTATTTTTTTTTAAAAAAAATAGTGACATATTTGCTACAAAACGTATAACTAAGGAACCTTTGGTGTAATTTATCTTTTTTCAAGGGTTTGTTCATAGTAAGATTGTAATAGAAAATGATTTCACTTTTTGTCGTGTGATGTATCATCATCTATGTTTGGACTTTGGATTACGTGTCTGCTCCTTATTTACCTCTTTTCAGCTTTGTCCAATTCTTAACTTACGCTATGTTAGATGAAAAGGTGAAGAAAAAAAAAACACAACACAATAAATACTATGTTCTAATTATCTGGAAAGGAAAAGGGTTTTGATGTTACGCAAATAACGTCAATTAAGGAGCCTTTGTTGCTTAAAATTAAAGCCTAACATCAATGTGTTCCGGATTGATTGTGATGATTAAATTCTTTTAAACTACAATAGATTGGATAAAAACGTCAATGATATAACTTTAGTTTCGAGTTCATCGGTTATTAAGTTGTGCGGTACTTGAAAGGACATTTATAAGTTAATCTTACTCTTCATTGCTCCTCTCAAAACAAATATGTAATTGTCACGTTTTAAAAAGGTAAGGATCATTAATCTCACGTCGAAAATTAAAAGAAATGTTTTAGGGTATAAATACAGTGTTGTTGCACATTCTATTATACATGTCTTTTGAAAAGAGAATAATAATTTCATGATAAGTAATATTAAAGTGTCTCTTTGTTTGTTTAATATTTTGTCAAACGCTCTAATAATAAAGTAGATAAAATAAATAATCGTGACAATAACACATTACGAGGACCCCACGAAGTTAGTAGGAAAGTTTACCTCACACCATCAATCGGGGGTCGTAGGGGCAGAGCAGGAAAATGCCTACGAGGACCAAATGGGCCAGTCACGCTCTTAAGGTCTAAATACATTACCCATAAGCCATAGGCTTGTTAAAACTATTGGGCTCTATCTTACGCTTGTATGTTCCTCCCAAAATAAATGTCTTCACCGTATATGCTCACTAAATTTCATTGTTGATCCAAGATTTAGTAAAGATGTGATGGTATAGAAAGCTTTACGGTGTTTGATGAATGTCGCAATACTGTTTAGAGCATGAACCTGATCGGATTGATCAGTCGAACCGGAATAAATCACAGTAGATTATTTTCAAAAAAAAATCTTTTTTAAAATAGTAAATCAGTTGGATTGATATTTAGATTTAAAAAATTGATGGTTCGACTGATCGGACCATCGGTCCAATTGTAATAACTATGATTAGAGATGCTAGAAATAATTTTGAAGAGTGGCCCTATGAAAAGTGAGTTGAGGAAGGAAATGATGCCTAAAACTCAAGGCAAATCCTCGTGATTCATGATTAAGTATTAACCACCTTAGGCCGGCCCACCCCTACTCCCAACTATCATAGAGATGCAAATCCCCTTTAGTTATCTTCAACCTAATGCATTATTTGTAAGGATTCGTTTGTTTGTAGCGCTACTTAGATAGGGAGAATGGGAAAAGGATTAGGGATGTAAAAAGTTGACTCGACTCGAAAATTCGACTGAAATCTGTTCGAGTTATAATTTATTTTGACATGAGAAAGTGATGACCCGAAATCGATCTGTAACCGATTGTTGTTGATTCGAACCTGAGTTGGACCTGATACTGTAGTAATGCACCCGACTGATACGAACTCGAACCCAAGACTAACCTGACAAATAATCAATATAACTCGACTGAAACGACCCAAGATCCGATTTTACCCGACCTGTTATTGTCTTGAACTGATATTGACCTGAGTTGGTATTTACTTGATCTATAATTGAGGAAGTTTATGATTTAATGATTTTCAAGAAAAAAACAAGTATTTGAGAAATTATGAATTTATTATATTATAATGTGAGAAATTAATTGACACATATGATGATATTTTTGTTAATTATAGTCCTACAATTTATTTTTAGCCGAAATTGACTTATAAATATTTATATTTTCAGTAATTTAGTCAAATAATATTTTTGTTTATTATAGTCCATACAATTTAATTTTGAGTTAAAATTGCCTCATATTTATTTATATTTTTGGTAATGTAGTCCAACAATATTTTTGTTTATTATAGTACCTAAAATTTAATTTTTAGTTGAAATTGACCTTTATTCATTTTTTTGTAATTTATTTCAATGTTTTTAATATGATGATATTTTTGTTCATGTTAGTCCTTAAAATTTTATTTTTAACCAAAGTTAACCCCTATTTGTTTTATATTTTTAATATGTTGATATTTTTGTTCATTATAGTCCCAAATATTTTATTTTTAGTTGAAATTGACCCTTATTTATTTTTAATTTTTGTAATTTAGTCTAATATTTTAAATATGAGGATATTTTTGTTCATCTAGTCCCTAATATTTATTTTTAATGTGATTTGTATTCGTGAAAGGCATTTATAATTCATTCGAAATGACCTAACGCAAAGTCTATCGTCTATTTGTACCGAACTGAAGCTTAATACGAATTCGAAACCCGAATTAACCCAACCTGAAATTACCTGACATGAAATTAAATCAGCCTGAAATGAACTTGACTTGAAGTCCACCCGAGCCCGAATTAACCCGTCAATTAACTGATTCGGACTCGAACCGTTTTGACCCTACTTAAAGTTAACCTACATCAAACTCGAGTTAAAATATCAAATCAACTTAAAATACAAGTTTAATTGACCCGACTTGAAACCTATTTAATTACCTGTTTTTACATCCCTGCAAAAGCATTAGTATAAAGGACAACTCACAACATTTGGGCATGTGTGATAATTGATGGCTTTAATATGACACTTAATAACCCCCCCCCCCCCCAATTAAATGATATTTATGTCCCAAAACATTTGGGGATGTGTGATATTTGAATCTCATTCAATCGCCGCGTTTAATAGTCATATAAATCTCCATCATATCCGTTATTTTGTATCCACAAAATTTGAACCTGAAACTTTTTCTTAAAGAACATTGACGGTAAGTGATGCCCTTTCCATTTAAAATTGAAGGCACTGGATTTGAATTGGTGGAGCATTAAAAGTTTGATATGAATGGACTCAACCATCAGAATTTAGACCCTGCATGTGCTTGAAAATTGAAACCCCAACAACATTGATTAAATGTTGATCGCAGATTGAATCTGCCACACAAGTATTCATTCAACCACATTAAACCTATATCATGGAACAAGTAGTCAACTTGTTCTGCACATACAAGTAATATATGACATCGAACAGATTGAATTCTGGAAAATCATCATCAGTACAAGTAAAATGTTCATCCAATTATACTATAAAAGTGAAGGAAAACAAAAGGTATGATTCTGATAAATAAAACCCAGAAAGTAGCAGCAGGGCGGGCAGGCAGGCAACATGAAGCAAGTGTTGCCTGCATAATATAATAAAACTATGGTTCTTGAAATTCATCCCTATGGCTATACATACAGCCTTTTTTTCAGCCTACACTCTTTTTCTCTGTTCTTATTTTCACAACTCCAAATCAATTGTGTGCGAGAATTTCCCCTCTTCTTTCCGCCTTCATTGCGATAAAGATGCCGTCGTTGAATTCATTTTTGTAATGAAGGTTAGAAGAGGGAGATCACTCGAAAGAATCAATAGAAAGGTGGTGGTGGAGGTGATGCGTATGAGACTCCGATTACCGGTGGCAATGGCCCCTCGTATACAGGGGATGGCGGTGGCGGTGGTGGTGGTGAGGAATATGTTACAACGGGTGGGGGTGGTGGAGGTGAAGGTGATGGGGGTGGCAAGTAATGAATTGGGGGAGGTGGTGGCGGCGGCGACGAATACTCTACGCATGGTGGTGGAGGTGGTAGCGGTGGTTCGATGCATGGTGGAGGTGAAGGTGGTGAGTGAACTGGAGGAGGTGGGAAATAAACAGGAGGTGGTGGTGGAGATGAGTATGGATAGATTGGTGGTGGAGGTGAATGACGCGGTGGTGGGGGAGAATGTACTGGAGGTGGCGGTGACTGATGCGGTGGTGGTGGGGAGCTATAATGGTAAGGAGCCGGTGGTGGCGGGGAAAACAATGGAGGGGGTGGAGATGGGGAATTTGGTGGCGGAGGTGGTGGAGACCTCATGCAGTATATAGGTGCTGGAGGTGGGGGAGAAGGTGGAGGAGGTGATGGATACGTAGGTGGCGGGGGAGATGGTGGGACAGGAGATGGAGGTGGAGGCGGCGACGGTGGCGGAGATGAGGGTGGAGGTGGGGGAGGTGAATATACTGGAGGTGGTTGGGGAGGTGAATACACAGGAGGTGGAGGAGAGGGTGGCGGCGGGGGAGGTGAATACACTGGTGGTGGAGGAGAGGGTGGCGGCGGGGGAGGTGAATACACTGGTGGTGGAGGAGAGGGTGGTGGCGGGGAAGGTGAATACACAGGTGGTGGTGGAGGCGGTGGTAACGACACAACAACGGGTGGAGAAGGCATTGGAACAGGCGGAGACGGTGGAGGAGGGGACGGCAAAGGAGCGAAAGGTGCACATCTAAATGAATTACAATCCACCGGTCTAGGCAAGAAAGACTTACATTGGGCCGGGCTTCTCTGCAATGGCCTAGCCGGCAAACAATTCCTCCTATCATCAAAACGACGCAACCCCAAACAAACCGGCGGCTCTCCAGTGAAGAAATTGTACGAGAACGTAAAATTCTCCAACTTGGGCAACCGACAAATGCTTGCCGGAATCTTCCCCGACAGCATATTATGCGCCACATTAAGCTGTTCGAGGCTCACCATTTCCCCAATCTTCTCCGGCAAAGGACCCATTAACTCGTTGAAACTAACATCGAACACAGTCAAATTCTTCAACCGCACAATTTGCCCCGGCAAGCAAGATCTAAACCCATTGTTCATCATAATGATTTCTTCTAGACCGGTCATGTTACCGAGACTCGCCGGCACACAACCGTGGAACTTGTTGTTGGCCAAGACAATAACAGAAACCGGTGAGTTACCAAAATTGTCAGGGAGATTGAATCTGAACCTGTTGTGGTTAATAAAAATAGCATCCAAATCTTTGTCGAACAGCTCTTTCGGCACGGTTCCTTCAAACTCATTAAACCTTAAATCCAAGAACTTAAGTGAAGGCAATTTAAGAACCACCGCAGGGAACTTACCGGCGAACCTATTGTTGCTCAGATCCAGCTCGAACAGCAGCTTCAAACGCTCGAGCTTGTGTGGAACAGTCCCACAAAATCGATTTGTGTTGATATGAAACAATGCAAGATCAGTGAGTAACCCGAGCTCCTCCGGTAAGTAACCGGCGATATCGCCATGGTTCAAATCAATGCCGGCGACGGTTCTGATTCTCTTGTTATCGAGCGCCGGAGCACAGTAAACACCGGTGTAGTTACAAACATCAGATCCGACCCAATCGCCGGTGAGATTAAAAGGGTCGGAGAGGATAGCTTGTTTCCACGCTTGTAAAGCTATATAAGCATTTCTGAGCCTCGGGTTTTCAAAGACAAGTGATGGGTCGACAGTGACATTTTCGCCCCGGTCACCGAACTCGTCTCTGTAGTAGAGAAGCTGGCGTTGCTTGATGTACAACGCTTCTTGGTCGGTGAGGCGGCCGCCGTGGCTGGAAATGGAATGGCGGTGCTCGCATGAAGAGAAACCAATGAATAGTGAAATGAGAAGAAGTGTGAGGTGATGAAAAGAATGGAGCTTGGTGTTCTTCATCTCACATGAGACATCTAATTTAACAAACGCCACTTTTTTATTTTTAACTTTTGTTTTCTCTTGCAAAAGCTTCGATTGCAAAAACGGGGCTTCTGCAAAAAAATGGTTTTGGGTTTTCAATTTGGAGAAGATCTGACAGAAGAGATTGAGGGGAAAAAAAGGTGGGTTTTTGTTTTTGGGAAGAGAAAGATGGTCCGAGAGAAAATTAAGAAATAATGGATTATATAAATAGTTAAATTTAAAATATGAAATATACAATAATAACGGAAACTTTTGAATTTAGTCCCTTACTATACTCATGATTTGAGGTTTAACCCTTATTCTGAATTTGACAGAATTTGGTCATTGAGGTCTTAGAAAGTTCTGGTTTTACTTTATGTAAATTATGCGTGGATTCTCTTTCAATTTTTGTTTTAGTTTAATTCCAAATTTAATATTTATATTTCAATTCAATTTGATTTGATTGTATGATATAATGTTTTATTTGCTGGAAATATTAATTTGTTTTTTTTTGTAATTACTCCGAAAAATACCAACAACAAAATTTTACATAAAAACGGTCAACTTATCATGTTAATGTATATTTTTTGTGGTAGAAGATATATTTTTCATAAGAAGAAAGAAAAAGATTGTTCCAGATCAATTTCAAGACATAATACCAACCAAGACTAAAGTGGTATTTCTTACTAGTACATTACAAGTTTAATTGACTTAAAGGTTATTTTAAGAAAATTCAACAATAGCATTCTAGTTGGATTAGCAATAATTAACTATAAGAAGTAACTAATAATATTATAAACTTGTATAAATCAAATTGAAGTGTAAAATCTAAATTTTAAATTACAGCATAGTATAAGGACTAAAAATAGAATTGTACCTACTAATAATATTTTGGAAAAGAATAAGGAAAGACAGCTAAATCACAGCTCAAAGCCACCAGACCCTTGCTTTTTTCTCTGTGTTTAATTTATTACAAATATATTTATTATTGTTTCTGTCTCATTGCTATGCTGACGACTTTATTATGTTTTAGTAAAGAACCAACCTACATTAATTATATAGGAAATTGTCACTCAAAACGCTAATTATGCTCAACTATTCCATAATTATTATCCACTATTTTATATTTTTGTTAAAATAATGCAAAATACTTATGTCAGTATGATTTTCCGATAACTACTGTTGACCTGAAAACAATCCGGCGGGTAGACCGTTGATATCAAAGATTACAGTTAAATGATTTTCACGAGTGATCAATGCTATAATTTATTTTTGGTAAATTAGACAAAA
Organism: Hibiscus mutabilis; assembly: GCA_019671005.1. Taxonomy (NCBI): domain Eukaryota; kingdom Viridiplantae; phylum Streptophyta; class Magnoliopsida; order Malvales; family Malvaceae; genus Hibiscus; species Hibiscus mutabilis. The sequence goes on along the minus strand of JAGYYJ010001367.1, from coordinate 47,652 downwards.
AATTATTAAATTTTTAGGTTATATCAATTATATCACTAAATTAAAAATTAATATTATTTTATCACAAAATTTTAGGCTTCAATTATATTACTAAACTATAAAATCTATCCAAATCATCACAAATAAACCATCAAAGTTCGTTCACGTCGTTAATTTTAATAGCCAAGTCGTATAGTTAAAATTTAGATTAAAGTGCTAGAATAATATCAATTACTAAAGTTTAATGACATGAGCAAGCGTTGATAACCGCTTGGTCAGAGCTTGCTCACCTGCTCTCTTTCTCTTCCTTAAGATTCCGAGTTCAAGATCCAATATAAGCATTTTCCTCCTCTAAAGTTTCTCCTCCCCTCTAGATAGAAGTAGAAGTAGAATTATCAAAAAAAAGTTTAATACTTTATACTATTTTTTTGGGTGAGAGGTTATGAAATCTGATTAAGCTCCTTAAGACAGGGTGATGTAATTTTGATCTAAACTAGACATACTATTCAACCACAAATATTTCAACTTATTTTTTCTAATAGTAAAATTTGAGTCAAAGTCGAATCGAAATTAATAACGTTTCCCTTATGTGTTTTGATGTAGGAAAAATGAAAAGTCGAGTTTTAATAGTATTTTTAAATAGTCAATAATTTTCAGAACATGTAGTTGAAAGTGGATAAACAATAAGTAGTATTTTTAGATAAATATATTTTTTGATACTTGAATTTGATTCCATGGTGTAATTTGATATTTATTTACTTTTTTTGTCTAATTAGGTATCTGAATTTAACTTCAAAGTTAAATTAGATACCAATAATCACTTTGTTGTTGAGGGATTAAACACTAAATCTCTTAAATAAGATCATAAGTTTAAATCTTAATATTGTAAATGAAACAAATTGAATTGAAAAAAACTTTTTTAACATTAAATTTAAATTAAACAATTAATTAAATATCGATTATCATAAAAAAAATCTCTACGCGTTTAAATCAATCCAAATAAGATACAAATTATACAAGTAGTCTTTTCCTTTTTTTAGAACTGAAATATGCATTTTTTTAGAATCAACTGTATGCACAAAATTTTGGGTAATTATACCATGCACGGTGGTGGAAATATTTTGTTTCAAGAAGCGTCCTAATTTTAAGGATTAGAGATTCAATTTATACTTTATATTTTAGGGGTTAAGTTTAAGTGTTTAGAATTTAGGGACTATGGTTTTAATTTAGAGTTTATGGTTAGAATTTATGGGTTTAAGTAAAATCCTAAATCTCTACTATATTACCCTAAACCCTAACCTCTAAACCCTAACACTAAACTATAAATTCTAACAACATGCTCTAAATTATAAGCCCCTAAATCTAAACCAATAAACTATAAACCTTAAACTAAATCTCTAACCCCTAAAATTAGGACGCTTGTAAAAATAAAATATTTTCACTGTCAGTGCATCGTATATTTTCCCATTTTTTTTGCTGAATAATTCACATTGGGTGTTGCAAAAATTCATTATGAAAGTCTCTTTCAATTCAATATGTTTTATACACAACATTAAAATTTAAACTTTTACTGAAAAAAATTTAATAACTCATTTTACTAAACTAACGGATTGTTAGTAGGAATATTTATTCTAAACATTATATTTTTGCAATACTTTATTACTTGAATTTAAAGACCGTCTTTTTCATTCATGCCAACACTAGATTTAATTTTATTAGAGAACATAAAGCACCGCTTGTCAACGTTTCTATATTGTGTTTGCATCGATCGAAAGATCTATGCATGGTTCCTTGTCCACTTCATGCTCGATGGTTATGGATCGAAACCATACCATCATCATTCATCGTAATAATCTATCACCATCCAACTCACAAAACTACCCATATAAAATAGCAATGGGATGAAAGAAAAAATGTCAATTTATGATCTTAGTCCTTTTATTATGATACAAATTGAGATCTAATTTCTATACTATAATTGAAGTTGATTTAATCATTTTACTTTCTAATATTATTAAGATATTCAAATTGAATATCATTAGTTGTTGTCATTAAAGTTATAATCTAAAGTGTTTTTTTTAATAATTTTATGTAATTACTTCACATCTAATTTATTATTAGATAAACTTGGTTGAATAGATCTTCATGCAGCTCATTGGCCATTGCGTGATTGAATAATAAAAAAAACTCATAGCACCCCTTTAATGATAGCAATTAGTTGTGTAATTAATTTAAATACACTAATAACATTATCAAAATAGAGGAATCAAAAATCATGGCAAATCTTGTACTGTACGTACTTTAAATCTCTGAGTTGGTTATAGGGTAATTATATAATAACTTAGAAAAATATCAAAAAAATATTTTTAAATGATGATAAAATATTACTATAATGAATTTTTATCTTTTCATACATTTTTAAATGAAAATACTAAAAATTACTATTTAGAGATTGATACGAGATTTATACATATATATATATAAACATTTTACAGTTTCACCTATAATTATTTATTGAATGAAGTTTTATAAATACTCTTTTATATAAAATATTTTTCCTTCATATTGCGGGCATGACAAAAGTAAACAAAGAGATTAAATTTCAATTTTTAGTATATGAATAAGGACTGATACCAGAATTAGACCAAAGGTGAAAATGATTGGGTCCTGCTCGTAAAAGCACCAATTTAAGATGCATCAATCAAGGAGTATTAGGCCCTTTGGAGGACCCACGTGTCACGTCATATACGGCTGGATAGTCGACGAGTTGAGTTGGACCGCGTCCGCGACCGCATCGATGCTATTGCTAGCTTTGCTTCCTTTTCTTATTTCGTTAAGATTTGATTATTATTATCATTATCATTAATATACATGTTATTGAACAGGATGGACCGAACGGTATTAAAGTGATTATATCTTAAAATTTTATTTTTATTTATAATTTAAATTTGTGTTTTTAAAATTTTGTAATTCCACATTCTTAATATAATTTTATTAAAATTGATTGAATATATTATTTGTTCGAAGCTTTTTGTTGGACGTACTCATAATTATCTATGACACGGTTGCTTGTAAAATGAGTCTAATGAACATCAACAACAAAGCCATTTTTATTTTATGATACCAAAGTTTTAGAGACAGTTGAATTAGTCATTTGTTCAATCCATTAGACCTAATCATTGCAAAAGTGTTTCATCTATTTATACCGTCGTAATAACTTCAAATTTAGAACTCAATAAATGTCTTAATAAAAAAGTAAATGATATTCATCTTAAAAGATACAAGTTCAAATTACTTTTGTTTACGAAATATATGTACATTATCAAAGGGTTAAGTATATTTATGAATATATACTACTTTGTAATCACCTTTAAATCATTTAAAAAACTGTAAATTTAGGGGTGGCAAAATAATTCGTTTCCATCGAGGCAGGGTGAGTATTGAAAAAAAGTTGAGGAAGAGCGAGTTTGGGGTAAAAAAAATTTGACCCGACCAACCGATCCGATATATATTTATTATATTTTATATATTAAACTCGATTTGAATCGAGGTCTAACTGAAAATTTTAAAATTTCGAATCAAATCGGGAAAACCAAAAACTCATCTCGTTGCCATACCTAAATTGTCTTTTATATTCCTCCTCTTACTAATTATAATTTTGTACACATTACCAAAATATTTGAGGCTACAACTTTTCTAATCGTCTTAATTTTTTCGTGCCTGAAAATATGATAAATTATCTAAACTCTTCCCACCATCAAATCAAAAGAGTATTTTTTAGATGAAGGGGCTACTACCATATACATGATTAAAGTTCCCTAAACTTAATTAAAGAACAAAAATACACGTAATAATAGTTACAAAATAATTTACGAGATAAACCCAGCAAAATAATAAAATTAAAACAACTTACAAACAATGCAACCTAACTAATCACTCTGTATAACAACTATATCACCGTGCAGAGAGGCGACAACTCAGGTGGAGGGAGATCAAACTGTAGGACCGCCAAGTTCTCAGCCGTAGCAAACTTGGTTAGGGCATCGACCACCTTGTTTCCCCCGCGAACTTATTGTAGGCGAACGATCCATCCATGACGTTTCAACTCATTTAAGTTGTGCACCAAGGAAAAAGAGCCATGCGGAATAACGTCCAACTTAAGCACTCGGAATGCATTCATTTTATCCACCTCCAGCACGACATTGCGATAACCCAACCCCCATGCATAGGTGAGGCCAATGTATGCCCCTATATTTCCACCTCCATAACCGAGCAAACACTAATGAATTTAATGAAACTACCCTTCTAAGATCCGGAGTGGTCCCATAATACATCACTACAAAAAAAATTAGAAAAATATTAAATGCTTAATTGTGTTCAATTTTAATCCTTATATATAAAATTAATTTAAAATACCATATAATATTTTTAAATGAAATATCACTCATACTATTCCTTATACTAGAAAACCCTACAGAAAACCTAAAGAAAGAAAACCTATTAAGCGCCGCTCTCAAAATTCGAACTAATTTTTTTCATTAGTTCTTGATTTATTGGTGGGGGTGTCGCTTTAGTGTTGCGGTCACCGTCAGTATTCTTTTTCGCTTATTTTTTATATCATGTTCTCATTTTTTTATATTTTGGTGTTTTTTAGTTTTATCTGTCTTATAGTACATTTTCCCTCTGTCTTGTGGCACGCTTTTCCTCTGCCTTGTGACACGCTTCTACCTTATGGCACGTATTTGTCTACCGTTGTGGTAGATCTACATTCATGGATACGTTTTTTACGACGTATTGGTTCTGATTTGCGGATTGTTGGTGATCTTTAGTAGATTCATCCCATTTTGTGGTTCGTTTGCCGATACAGTCAAATCTGTTTTGCGAAGTAGCCTCTAAGATTGATGGTTTTGCACACCACTCTACTTCAAGCCTGAAGCATATAGGTGGATAGAGACAAGAAGTCTTGTTCTTTGCTCCTAATTTCTCTGGTGTTTCATCTTTATCACTGATTTACAGCCCACTGAAGGTGCTTTGCTGGTTTGATATTTATTTTCTATTTTTTTCAATTTAAATTTAGTGTTTTTGTTTTTTTGCTACAATTACATTTCTTTTTGAACTATTTTTCTATTTTAGTTTCTAATAAAACTCAGCCAATATATTGTTTAAAAAAATTCTTTTAATTATGAAATATTTACAGTAAATCATTATTGGAAGATTCACATTCACTCACTAAAATTAAGTATGCGATGCGGATTGACATGAATTAATCAAAGCAAAGTCTTTGAGAACTTAGACGTCAACAACAAATTTTTTTTATTGTTTATTTGACTTTTTAGACATATAATATTAATCACGTGAAATATTTTATATAGAAAGAGTGTCAGATAATTCAATTTTACAAACGCCTTTTAATGATATTATCAATTTAACTTCAATTATGAAATAAAAAAACGACTAAATTCTTGAGATTAAGAAGTAGAAAGATTAAATTTAAAATGTACAAAGATAATATGGACTCGAAACAAAATTAAACCTTTATTTTACTATACCTAAATTACCGTTTGCTTTTTTATGATAGAAAAATGGTAGGGTTCATTCAAAAAGTATTAGTATTTAACAACCAATTAGTTTATTTTATAATAACTGATTTTTGACTAACGGTTGATTAATGCGGTTCAAATACCGTGAAAGGTCTATTATAAAAGTAATTTGTCCAATTCAGTTCACTTTATTCACAATGTCTGAATTTAAACTCTTAACTTTATTAGAGGAACTTAATCGTTCATCCACTAAACAAACCAATAGTCATTCATTAACGATCACTTAGGGATAGAAATTTTTGCCCATTTTTAGTGTTTTTATATATGCCTTGCATTAAAAGAATAAATTTAGGGTTTAAAGTAAAAACTTAAGACTAAAATTTAAAAAAACCTAGTACATTTTTAAAATTTTAAAATTTATTTTTTCATACTGGGACATAAAAAAACACCAAAAACAACAACGACGAATATTCAAAAAGGAAAAAGGAACAATGGATTTTTATTCATCAATTATATATCTTTACATACTTTTAACAACTAAGATATTAATACATTGTATTTCATGCCACTATTGCATACAACAATACATATTATTTGATTCGTATTAAATAATCACTGAAAACAAAACAAAAAGTCAAATTATTTTCTATTATTCCTTTCCATCCTAAAAATAGAAAAAGAAAAATTCTATTTTTCTTGTAAAGTATCATTATCAAGCCAACTTGGTTACGGGGTAGCGTATAAACCGCGGGAAGGTACAGGTCATCATGGGACCCATAATGACACGTAGGAAAGCGAACCCATTTATAAGCTTACAAAATGCCAGCTATGCTTCTCAAGACGACACGTTTTCATGTGAAAACTGCCTTGCTGTCAGGGACGGAGGTGCCTTTTTTTGGCATAGGGGGTCATACCTTGGATGCCAATGGTTTTGAAAGGACTAAAGTGTAATTATACCATTTTAGGGAATCAAGTTTTGCCAATATTTTATTTTTCTATTCCTATAAGGTTATATTAGTTAGAGTTTTTATTTATAGAAGTTTAAGAAAATAATCAATTTAAACAACATAGTCACACTTTATAGTTAAATCACTGAAATGAAAACCAATTGTTCAACAATTTACGTATAAGATTAATGAATAAATACTATTTATAATCATACCAGAACATTTGAAAAAGAAAACTAGCTGTATATGCAATGAATTAGTAAAAATCAACATTTTAATTATATGTTTTTACCAAGAACTGGATTATTTTTTTTTATTTCCTTGAAGCGCGAGATCAAATTTTAATAAATTAAAGTAGAATGATCAATATCTCATTTTTTATAGGTATATAAATTTAGAATTAAACCTATTAGTAAGTCCAAATAGATAACAAAATGAATTGTCGCTATAGCAACAATGATCGTTGTTAGTGTTATCAACTTGAACTTACTAATAACATTATAAAAAGTAGAGGATGGGCATTACAACCCCATGTGGGGCAATGCCATGTAAATGGAGTCAAGTTTTTCATCAATTTTACAATAATCCATAAAGAAAAAGTGAATGGACCTGAACGAACAACTTTGTCCTTAAAACTACAAAGAGAGACTATGTGGTGGTTTTAGTGGAGATAAAGATGACGTTATCTTTTCTTCTTCTTCTTTTCATTTATTGTCTCTTTCCTACCAAAACGTCAACGTTTATTGGCATCCAAAGCCATGTGATCCAACAGAAAGATATGTATATATTCGTAAAAGCTAGCCTTTGATTTGGACATTTCAAACTACTACAAGCCACGGGTGGATGTACATTTCATTGCAAGTGGCAGCGAAAATATATTCAATTTCATTTATAGTTGGGGGCTTAGAGTAGGTGAGGCTGTTATTTCGAGTTATTATACTTAAATTTATTAGGTTCAATGAACCTAAGGAATAATTTCGGTAAAAAAAATCTTATTTAATCTTAAGAAATCTGAATTTAAATTGTTTTATCTATAAGATATATTATGAGTTTATAAATAAAAAAATAAATATTTGTTGTTTATGTACATGAATACCTCATAACGATAAGAACATAAGTCTTCTGCTCTTTTTCGATGTTCCTATTTATACTCTCACACTAAATAATTAGGTTAAGTGTTTAAGATTAAGATTTAAAGTATAAAATGTGAGGTTTATTTTTTTTAAGGTTTAGATTTTAAAAATTAAAATTAAGACTTAAGACTTAATTTTTTAATGTTGGAACATAAATTCTAACTACGAGGAACAACTCTCCCACGCTATAACTCCAAAAGTTGACATGTCCCAAATCTTGTTCGATTTTTCAGACCCAAAAACTAGATTTGTCGACGGCAAAGACCCATCAATATTTTGGACCTTAAATCGTAAATATCAGAAGTCGATGTGTTGGTTTCCAAGACCATGAACCATGCACTCTAAGTCCCTACGCTAAGAGTATCATTGTCCCACGGAGGACATATTGTATATAAGCAAGAATCTACATGTTCGGATGGTAGGATGATACATTGGGTTCAAATCTCTTAATATTTCGCAAAAAATATCTGATACTAATAAAATTAATGTTTATATTTTAGATTCAAATTTTATAAATTTAATTTGACTAGAAAAATCTTAAATAAAATATGAATGATAAAATATGACTTGAATAACTATAATATCTATCTAACTTCAATTTTATTTTTTAAAAATAAATTTTCTCATTTTTTAATTTAGTCTCTTAATTTTATTTTATTTTATTTAGTCATCTAACTACAACTATTTGTAAATTTTATATTTTTATCAATATTTTTCCTTAAAATTATTTCTTTTGAAAATTATATTATATAATTTTAGATGTTATTGATTTACTAAATAACATCACAACTCTTACTCACACTTGAAGAAATATATATACTTATATCATACATGGTCATAGAAAATCGTTTTAAATTTGAACCAATTTGTACTCTAACATTAGAAATATATATAATTAAATTTAAATAGACAATCGAAGAACTCGACTTAAATTTTATAAACTTGAATGAGTTAAATTTTTTGACTCACAGACTTAATTCGATTGAATACTCACCGTTATCTTACATTGTCACTGAAATTATAATGATTTTAGGTGGCCTGTCTCTTCTGGTTTGGGTGGAAAGTCATAATAGGTAAAAATATGAGAAAAAGATCTACCCTAAAATCGAAATATCTCATCAAACTAAACTCTACGAATATATAAATGCCCTTCTAGTGGGTAGCTTTCTGATAAGATCGTATCATGAAGACTCTAAAGGCTTCAACGCTTTGGGTCATGAGGAGTGATGTCAGAGGAGTAGTTGCGGTGGACCTGAAAGCGGAGGTACAACATTTGTCACCCCTTGGTCGAGGGAGTGTCATAAAAGGACCCGAATCGAGACTTGTTAGGATTTAGTTTGTGACAGTTTCGTTTGTCATCATTGGTCTTCTGAATTATGTCTGATTTGTGTTGTTGAAAATTGTTTTTCCCCTTTTGTACTTCAGTTAAATAAATTTTAGATTTCTCATCCTCGTAATATGAGATAACATCGCTCTATTTTTATTGTTAATTATCAGGATAAAGATCTCTTGACATCGAATAAACAAATTATCTTAACATCTTTATAGAAACAATATTGGAAGAGATAATATCTCGACCCTTAGAGGCGGAGTTAAAAATTTATTTAAGATGTGTTATTTTTTAATAGTATTTAGAATGAGTTAATTATTTATAAATAAGTATATTTTATTCATAAAAGGTATCAATTATATATTTTTAAAATTTTTATATATAAATTATATAGAAAATATAATTAAAAAAAATTAAATGTAACATACAACTCAAGTATCAACGTGGCTTCACCTATGTCGACGCTCTTATAAGAAAATATCGTGAAGCTCTGGTAAAAATAATACTATTGCGAAGTATTTCTCGTTTCTCAACCGCAGATACCCATAAACTTTTTGGACCTTGTCGATGCGTTGGTTTCTAACACTCCAAGTCCCTACGCCAAGAAGTATCAATGTCCCATAGAGGACATTGTATATAAGCATGAATTTAATATACATTTATGTAACCAAAAATCATGTTCGGATGGTAGGATGATACAATGAGCTCAAATCTATTATTATTTCGAAGAAGTATCTCACACAAATATAACCGCTAAGTCTTGTAATATGGTGAATTAAATTTCACTTGATTTAAACAATTATTTGACTCTGTTTAAAAAAAATATTTGACTTGATTTAAATTTTTTTGGGTAAAGTTCATAAATAGTCGCTAAACTTTATTTAAAAAACAAAACGGTAATTACAATTTTAAATGTTATAAAATGACAAGTAAATTTTATGTTTTGTAATAAAATAGTAATTTGGTCGTTAAACTTGATGTGGTTGTTATAAAATTTTGTATAATAGTACATTTAATCTTTTATATTTACACAATCAATTAATTTAGTCATAATTCAAAAAAATTTACTAAATTAACCCTCATTATTTACAAACTTTGTATAATAGTTTGCTTGTTAATTGATCACTGTCAATAAAATATCGATTCATGAATTTGAGGCTGACTGTCTGACCAACGATATTTCATGAATTTCTCTACGGAAGTCGAAGATTCCAACCCATAGATACAAATAGTGACGAACACAAGATATTTAATGTAAGGGTTGCGAATTATTAAAAAGCTATATTAGAAATGTAAAGGTGTGAAATTAAATTATCAATAAAAAATATAAAAGAAATTAGAGGCTTAAACTATAATTTTTAAAAAAATTAGGGGAGACTACATCCTCAGCACCCTCGGTCCATCCCGGATACAAACATGCCTACAACGCCATGACAAAATACTTTAATTTTCATTAACAAAAAAAATGCAGATAAACTGCTCCTGTACAACTACAGAACGATCATTACAATGAGAAAATTTGATAAAACCATCCAAAACAACTGCAAAGTTTACGGCAACCTAAAAATATATTAACATTTTACAATCAAATCCATACAATCGAGCTTGTTGTAATATTCCAAAGCCTTTATCAGATGCGAATAAACAGTAGTTCACAAAATAATTGGTTCTAGCTTGTTGACGACAACATGAAGGTAATAAACATGAATTCCGATTATCTCTTGACCATCAAAAAGTTGTTCAATCAACTCCTCAATATCTTCCGGCTGATATTTAATGAATTTCCCTACTTGTTTAGTGTTAACTCAGGGGACAAAGTATAAACTTTAGTTAGGTGGAAATAAGAGCCCAGATTTCATTATTCCAGTTGCTTTAAGCATAAGCTTCAACGACTAAATATATCTAAACAAAGCGCGAAAGATGGTAGATGGAGGATTAATTCGTTTACTCTGCGCTTAAGATCTGGAATTTGGTCAATATTGAGTTCAGATTTCATCTTTTACGATTAAGATTATCATAAGGATAAAGTAATATTTAGTCTGAGTTTAAAAAGTTTTTCCAACTTAATCAATCTGCATTAATAAGAAAAAAATTCACTAAATTTAATCATCGTTAAGTACTTAAAGTGGCTGTTATAAAAATTGCACATTTAATCCTTTTTTATCAAAATTTTATGTGTTTAGTTAACTCATGCATGAAACTAGTAAGAATCCTCAACTAATATTTTCACCATCTCTCGCGGCTTAAGGCAGGGGTGTCCGCTCTCTCCGTTACTCTTCAATTTTGTTGCGGAAGGTTTAAGCTCAATTTTTATAAGGCAGTATCCAAAGGCCTATTCAATGGTATTCGAATTGGAAGCAGGTCTTTGATGATATCCCATCTTCAATTTGCGGATGATCTCCTAATGTTCTGTGAAGCGAGCGAGACACAAATTAGAAATATAATCCGCATCTTAAGAGGTTTTGAACTCGTTTCAGGTCTAAAACTCAACCTGAAAAAATTCCAGCTGATCGGAACCAATGTGGAAGACTTGACTATTATCTCATGAGCTTCCTTTCTTCATTGTAAGAGTGAAAAGCTCCCAAGCTCTTACCTTGGTCTTCCCTTTGGCCAACCCAAGAATTCAGCTGCGATTTGGAAACCAATTGTGGACAAATTTCAGTCCAAGTTTGTAGGCTGGAGGGCTAAATTATTATTGTTTGGGGGCCGCGTGATGTTAGTCAAATCGGTTCTTTTGAACATCCCTATGTATTACCTGTCTCTATTTCCTTTGCCAGCATCAGTCAGTGCCTATCTATCTAAAACGATCGCGAAATTTATATGGGGATCTATTGACAAGCGAGCTATTCATTGGGTAAAGTGGGAGAAAATGTGTTTGCCAAAAGATGCGGGTGGTCTCGGATTAGTCGACTTCAGCACAAGAAGGTATGGTTCTGAAACTAATAGTTTATGGAGGAAGACTATTGCTGCCGTTTATGAATCTAAGAATTTGTCTATTTTGTCAAAAAATTTGAGTCTGTCTAACAAATCATGGCTTTGGAAGAGTATCTCCTCGCAGTTGGCTAATCAAGGAAATATTTTCTCACAACACATTCGACTTTGTGTGGGCGATGGTAAGCTTATCCAGTTTTGGTCTAAAGTTTGGATAGGTTCTTCCGCATTGAAAGATTCTTTTCCAAGAATCTTCGCTCTAGCTGTCAAAAAGAGTGGTGCAATAGCAGATTTTGGTTTTTTCCTAAATGGAGTTTAAAAGTGGAGCATAAAACTGCGAAGGAGTTTGTTGGATTGGGAACTAGGCATTTGGAGGAATTTCTTGGATCATATATCGGGATGCAGACCTCAACCAAGAATTCAAGATAGTGTCAGTTGGTTGGCTTCTTCAAACGGTTTATTCAGTGTGAAATCTTTCTGCCAAGCATCCTGCCCAATTAGTTATCTTAAAAATCCTATATGGAAGCTGGTTTGGTGCAACATGGCTCCACCAAATGTAAAAATGTTTGTGTGGAAATTAATATTAGGAAAAATTCCTACAAAAGCAGAATTATCTAAGAGGGGATGTTTAATTCAACAATCTAGTTTGTGTCAACTTTGTAACGAGCTCCCGGAGACGATTAATCATCTGTTCTGTCATTGTAAACTTACTTGGAAGTTGTGGCAACGCTGGATGGGGCTATGGGAAATCAATTATGTCATGCCTGCAAATATTGGAGCAATGGTACAACAATGGACTTTTATTCCAAAGCCAACAATCGACAACCAGGTTTGGATTCTCAGCCTGTTCAGTTTCGTGTGGTCAATATGGTTATATAGGAATGAGGTTATTTTTAAAGGCGTATCGGCTGAAGTAGGGAATCTCTTTGACTTGTGTATTTTGAGATTATTTTGGTGGTGCAAGGACAAATGGCCAGGATTGGAAATTTCTTGTGCAGATATCCTTAGCAATCTAAGATACATTAGAACCGCCAATTCGATCGTGAATCAGAGCGAATGGATCCCTCCTGGAGTTGACTCGCTCAAATTTAATACAGATGGTGCAGTGTGAGGCAGCTTTGGAGAGGCAGGTATAGGCGGCTGCTTAAGAAACGAGAAGTCAAAAGTTTTAATCTGGTTTTGTAAGCATATCGGTAGAACAGATGCTACTTCTGCAGAAATTTGGGCAATATTGGAAGCTATTCGACTTTTAAAAAGCTCGCAGTGGTTCAAAAAATCCAGACTGATTCTTGAAAGTGATTGCAAATTGGTCGTGGATTGGCTGGCTCACCCAGCTTTATCCCCGGAGGTCTTTAAGCCAATGATTTCGTTATGTCTCGAACTGCTCAAAGGAGGCGATTACATTGTACAATTTGTTCCTCGTGAATGCAATAGTTTAGCCGACAACATAGCTAAGAAAGGAATTTCTCGACAACAAGTTAACATAGACGGCCCCAGCTGAGTGTGGTTGTTTAGCCTTGTCGGTGGCAGCTTTGTTCTGGGTTAGTGCTGGAATATCAGTAGGTTTTTGATTGTGTATGTTGCTTGTTATAGTGGTGCGATGCACTATTTTTCCTCAACATAGGTTTAGGGAGGTTTTTTAACGAGGCTCGCATCACTACGGACCATATGTTATTCGTTTTCGACATGCAATAACATATCCAATATTTCAAAAAAAAAAAAACTAGTAAGAAATTCGATTTTGCAGTAGAGCAATTTTTTTAAGGACCAAATTGAAAGAATGTGTAAATAACGAGGGTTAAATTTAGTAAATTTTTTTTGAATTAGGGCTAAATTAGTTGAATATGTAAATATAAAGGATTGAATGTGCTATCATAAAAAGTTTTATATCAGCCACGTTAAGTACTTAACGGACGAGTTACTATTTTGTTACAAAACATAAAGTTTAATTGTCATTTGTAATATTTGAAGTTTGGTTACCGTTTTATTTTCTCGACAAAATTTAGTGATCATTTGTGAACTTTACCCTTATTTTTTCAAAAAATATGAATGATAAACATGATTTGAATAACTAGAATGTCCATGCAAGTTGTAACTTCAATTGCATTTTTTTTGAAAATAAATTTTCTTTTTGTAATTTAGTCTTTCAATTTTGTGTTTTATTTAATTTAGCTCTATAACCGCAATTTTTATAAATTTTTCCTTTTCATCAAATTTTGACTATTTTATGCCTCATCGATATTTTTCCTCAAAACCAATTCTTTTAAAGATAATATTATAAATATATTATATATAATCTTATATTGTATTGATTTATTAAACAACATTATAAATCTTACTCACACTTGTATAATATATATGTCATATATGCAGTAATAGAGCTAAAATATTTAATTTACAGTGTCAAATTTTATAAAAGACAATGTCACATTTAAATTATGGTGTCAAGATTTGAGTAGTAATATCAACTTTTCAAGAGTTTTTGGGTGTTAGTTGACAACTCAACTCATTTGAAAAGCTGTCTCTGTTAGCGTATATATGGTTATAAAAAACTGTTTAAATTGAATTAATCAATACTATAATATTATAATATTTACAATTAAATTTAAACAGAAACTCGAACAATTTGATTTAATTCGAAAAATATTAAATAAAATTTTAGTGATAAAATAAAACCCGTCAATTCGACTAATTTGAAAAATTTTAACTCAAAGTTTTTTTTTTGTTTTTTTTTTTAAGTGTTTTCTATGTGAACATGTGGATGATATCGTCTGATTCTTGCTCCAATTAAAGCTTAACAAAGAGAATATCAAATGATTAGTCATGCTTCTGATCCTCAAGAGTTTCCTGATTAATTTATTACAAGTTTAGGTGAAATCCTGTGCTTGTTTTTGACAAACCAATCTCTTCTAATTCTAGCTTCTACTGGAATTCCACTAGTACAACTTCTACACAAGTTGAAAACCTCAACTCTTGTGCTCATAATCATCTTTCATCATTTATACCACGTGTTAATAGGGATTTCTAGGATGTTATTTCATGCGGGACGAACACGAAACTTTATGTTAGGGGTGAGTATATAAAATTTTAGGAGAGGCGAAAATAAATTTTTAATAGAGAAAATATGATTTTTTTAAAATTATATATGAATTTTAAATTTTCAGGGGATGACCGCCCCTCCACCCCCGATCCATCATAATCACAGGCAAACAAGTGAAATGGAGAAGCAAACAATATCTGCAATATGTATATGTATAGGTGTAATGTGAAACATATAGATTAGAAGTTTGTGTTATATCATTGGGACGGAGCCAATAATAAAAATTAGAGGAGTAAAATATAATTAATTATGAAAAATGAAGAGTTAAAGTTAAATGAATTAGAAATTGGAAGTCTAAATAGATAAAAAAAAACATATTATACTTCTTAGCATAAAAAATATAGGGTACAAAACCCAGGCCCTGCTGTAGGTTCATCCTCGTTAATTACAGTAGACATTCTTAAATTATGGCTAAATTTAAAATGGTCCCTAATTAAGTATATACTTTAAATATGTCAAGTCAAAATTGACATCTGAACTAAAAAAACACATCTAACTAAACCGTAATTTTAATTTTTTTTAAACATTCATTAGAGTATTTTAAAGTTGAAGAAAATTGAGGATGTTTGATGAATTAAGCTCGTATTTAGAGTCATATTACACAGATCATATAGGAAAGCGAGCAGGAATCAAATTTGTGAAACGCAGCTTCTATGGGAGGAATATGTCATATATTTATTACACATTATTGTAAATACATGCCTTGCATAGTATGATATTGGTCCAGATTCATAAATCTAAAAACAATAGACACTTGAATATGCTTAAATTCATGTCTTTTTAACAACTATACTCACTATTAGTTGATTCTGTTCTTATTTAGTTTTTTTTCAAGGGTAAACTACTTGGGTGACCACCCAACTATTGGGTCTGACATAAACTACAAAAATTTAAAATTCGACTACCCAACTATTCAATTGAACATATTAAAATAAATTTATAAAATTATACATTTGGTCCTTATAAATTACATATTATATTAATTTAATTAAATAAAATAAGTCAACCAAATAGATGGCGATATATGTCATCACCCGACTGGGTGTGTTTGTGTTTCTACTGATGGCAGTAAAGTATCTCATTCAACCAATCGGCTGATGCTTTAAACCCAACCCTTGACCCAAGATTCAACCCTGAGTTTGAGCTTGTCCGTGAGAAGCCGAGGGTTGAAAGGCCGAGAAAACGACGCCGTGTTGAGAGGAAGGTTCGTGTTTGTCCAGGTACTGCAAATAAAGAAACCCTAGCTATTAATACAAGTTTGAATTTGAATACAAATGTTGATCTGGGTGAAGGGTTTGCTGGGAATATGAAGGAGAATGAGAAGGGAATTGGATCTACGAGGGATTTGAATTTAAATAGGAATGGGGATATTGAAATGAAAATGGGTTTGATTTGAATCTCAATGATACTTAAAATGGGTTTGATTTGAATCTTAATGATACTTAATGTGGTAATAATTACATAAATGATAATGGAATTTGGATGATAATATCAATCTTAATTGCAATACCCAAGGGAAGGGATGCGGTTTTGATTTGAATTTAGGGGCTGACGAGGAGGTTGACAAAGATGCTAACTGTGGACGGCACAAGTGGAAGTGGGAGATTCTACCTAATGAAACACAGATAATGGAGCTAAAGGATGTTTCTAACAAGGAATTGAAGAAAGATCATTCAGGTGTTGGATCTGTTGAAGGAATCCTTGAAAGGGGTTCTGTTGTGGTGGAGTTGGGTTAGGATTGAAAATAAATATATTAAATATTAAAATAAAATTAAATTTACACATCCGATTGATTGATTAATTTTATTTAATTATATTAAAATTATAATCAAATTAATATAATATGTAACTAATAGGGACAAAATGTATAATTATACTTTAACTACATCGTCAACGGCCGGTGGTCAAAATAAAAATAATTAAATAGATGACTGGTTGAATTTTAAATTATTATAGTTTGATGGTCAAATAGGTTAAACCTAATAGTTGGGTGGTCCTACAAGTAATTTACCCTTTTCTCAATTATTTTGAGTTCGAGCTATATCGATTTTGAGTATTCGATTAAGTCTATTTTGGATTTGGATTATTTAATTATATTAATTGAGTTTATAGGTTGAATTATTTTAAATTATTTAATTTAATCATTATTAGATTGAATATTTTTTATTTGAATCATTTTAGATTTTTTATTAAATAAATTCGAACTACTGATTCGGGTTGCTTTACTTGTTAAACTTGTAAAAGCAGGCTTAGTTCTTTAAACCCAAGTAAGGCCCAAACTCAAAGATCCGAAATTCCCAAATTCGGGTTGCTTTACTCAATCTCTAAAGCTTCCGAGCCCTAGAATTTTGAATTGAGGGTTTTGTTCGTCCAACGAAGCCTTACTTTTTTTTTTTCCTTTACTGCTCTCCAATTTCGAATTCCTTTCAACCAAACCAATCACTAAACTTCCCAAACCCAAATCCCTAAGAAAAAGAAAACCCTAAAAGGGACGATGGACGGTATTGAACCCTACTCTTTCAATCGCCATCCTCAATACCCTCGTTCGACCAGAACTCGTCATGTATACAGTTACGGACCAGACGAAGAGCTCGATGATGAAGAAGAAATGGAACAAGAAAACGACGACGTAGATGGCGATAACGACGATGACCCAGATGTTTATTACCGTCGTGTCAAAGGAAGCGAGCGTTTTGAAAGGTACCCAAAACGGCGAAAGTTGAGAACTTCAGTCCCCAGTTTCCAGTACACATCCGACCATAGAGATAGCTTGAAAAGTGAATATGATTGGACCCAACAAGAGATTTATGTTCTGTTAGAAGTTTGGGGGAATAGGTTTTTGCAATTGGGGAGGAGGAGCTTGAGGGGTGATGATTGGGTTGATGTAGCTGAGAAAGTTAGTGATGCTTTGAAGATTGTGAAAAATGAAGCCCAGTGTAGGCGTATGATCGATGGGTTGAAGAGGAAGTTTAAGAAAGAGAAGTCGAAAGCCGACAGAATGGGCTTGAATTCCAGTAAATGGGTGTTTTTTAGGAAAATGGAGATGTTAATGGGGTTGGGTTCTTCTTCGTTTAGGCAACATGAATCTTGGTTGGCTTGTGGAGTGGATTCTGGGGAGTTTGTGTTTATGAATCCACAGGTTTATTTGAATAGGTCTAATGGTTTTGATGAGATGAGGGATAGTCCTGCTGAGTCAGAGATAGAGGACGAGGAGGATGGAGAAGAGGCTGATGGAGAGTCGAGGATGAAAGCCGAAGTACATGATGAGCATTCAATGAGGATGTTGGCCGATTCGGTGCAGCAGTTTGGTAAGATATATGAGAAGATTGAGAGTAGTAAGAGGGAGCATATGAAGGAGATGGAGAAGATGAGAATGGATTTTCAGAAGGAGTTGGAGGTACAAAAGAAGCAGATTTTGGAGAGGGCACAAGCAGAGATTGCAAAGTTGAAGGAAGATGATGGTGATGATTACGACAATGAGGAGACTGATGATGAGGATGACAACAATGAAAATTCCACGGAGAATATCAGCGAATAGGTTTCTTGGTGTGTTACTTATTGTGTATCTTTGTTTTGGCATATCAAATTGCTTTTGGTTATTATAGATCATTTAATGTTGGAGAACTTTCATTTGTTTCCCTGTTTGTATTTGTTAATTATTGTTTTATCTTGATTGTTGGTGTAATAGTGTTTCTCTGATCTCTGGAGAGTAGATACTTACCAATCGAAGCGAATGTGAGATTGCCTATATTAGTAATACCAGGATAAAATACGCCTTCACTTTTTCTTAGCATTTTTTTACTTATCTTGGGAACTTTGTGAGATTCGACTCAGTTACTAGGGTATGCTTGCCATGATTGTCTTTGTTGCTTCAAGAAAATTGAATCTCTTGCTGGAAATTTTTTTGATTGTCATATAGTAGCAAGCATATGTTATGTTTTCGTCTAAATTAAGGTGTGGAATTCTCATGATAAGTCGAATCCCTCGTTAATTTCTGACCTTCTAATCATTTTTCTACCCTCAGCGTTTGAAGTTTTATAAAGAATGATTGCATCTGAACGTGCAAGAAGTCAATTAATGGAGGATCTAATGCTCTCTGCTTGGTGAGATGACTTATGGAAGTTGAAAGTTTCAGTCTTAATGGGTGTTTTGCATTTAGAATCTAATACGTGTATGATATATTAGGGCTAGCTTTCATCATCTTCATATGCCTGCCATTTGAAAACATTGAGTTCCTTCTGACATCTTTAACCTGGCTCCTTAAAAGCTAGCAAGCCAATCAAGTGAACGTAGGTTACCATCGAGTTTCCATCTTTTTTTCTCAAATTTCATTTGCCGTCTTTGAAATGATGAAATGAAGCTTATGCCATTAGCAAGCTATACTATGGATAATTTGAAAATGACTAAATGCGTGATTTAGGTCGAAACTTTTTGAGTTTCTGATCATACAAGGATCAAATAAAGACCAAGCCATTACGGACTTGCTTACGGAGTAAACCTACATCCGGCCTAAACAGTATAATGGAATCGAGGTATAGCTCCCTGGCCTTTGCTGTTTGAAATCACCATGCTTGTTTCTTTAGAGATTTTATACTCTTAGAGTAGGGTTTGGCGGTTTAGTGCCAGGGAGAATCCTGAATAGGGGTTACAACAGACTTGATTTGAAGATACTGGTTTAGTGCATCCAAACCAAAGTCTCTCCCAAAGCCACCATAAGGGGAATCATTATCAATCTTACCGTAACAATTGATACATACGATGCCGGCACGGGCCGATCTTGACACGGTGTTTGCCACGTACAAGTTCTTGGTTATAACCCTGGCTGCCAGGCCATAGGCTGTGTTGTTTGCCCTCTTAATTGCCTCTTCCATAGTTCTTACAACAGGGGAAAAACAAAACGACTACTTAGAATAGGCTCATCAACAAAAGCAAAAACTATTTTTTATTATTAGAAACTATACTTACCTGAACTTCATCAATGACATTACAGGCCCAAAAATTTCTTCTTTTGCTATGATCATATCATCCTGTTAAGAGACAAGACAAGACAGACCCCTTAGATTAAGCAACATCCAACATCATGGTTTTTTTTTAAGGTGATCCAACAAACAATATTTGTTAGAAAGTGTACCTTGACATCAGCAAATATGGTAGGCTGGATGTAGTATCCCTCTTGGCCAATATGCTTTCCCCATGTTAGTAATGTGGCTCCTTCTCTTTTGCCATGCTCGATGTAGGATAGGATTTTCTCGAATTGCTTCTTACCGGTCTACACCATTCGTAAAAGTTCAGATATTACATCCATGGCCTAGACTTGTCTATAGATCGGGCATATTTATATCGACCCATTCGGTTAAGTCCAGTTAACTTTGTTAAATTGATTTAGGCCTCAATTATATGTAAAGAGTCTTACTTGGGGTCCTTGGTTAACTCGAGGATCGGAAGGGTCTCCAACAACCCATGCATTTGCTTTCTCCACCAACTTGTTCACAATCTTGTCATATATACCTTCTTGAACATAAACTCGAGAACCAGCAATGCAAATCTCTCCCCACAAATTTACAACACTGTCAAATCTAGGTTTCAATTATGGAATTAAAGACAGCAGAAAAAGCCCTACTTTGTTGAAGAAGATGCCATTGAAAGCGATATCTGAAGCCTCGTCAACGTCGGCATCATTGAATATTAACAATGGTGATTTGCCTCCCAGCTCTAATGTCACTGGCTTGAGATTGCTTGCTTCTGCCGCCATCATGATCTTACGGCCAACACGCCTCATGAAAGTAAAAGCTCATTTCTTGATGAATGTTGAAAAGAATTTCATGTATGAAATTGGATCTTATTACTTTATCAATGTCCATATGAGAACTGATGGCTGCTCCGGCAGTGTCTCCAAATCCGTTCACCACATTCATCACTCCATCAGGGATGCCAGCCTAAATCATTTGAAGGCAAGACCAAATGGAAAAAAAGGTAACATTTTAACTTTCTTTTTTTGGGTTAATTTTACCAAAGTTCCCCCAAACCATGATCTCGATTCTAAATCCGTCCTCAAACTTCAAAACATTCTAATTTAGACCTTGAAATCGTTTGAATGGAGTAATTGTGTTAGCCTAGTCCCTAGACATTAGCTTGCACATTAAATGTAATGTGGAGCATATTTAAAACATGTGATATGAATAAGCTCCGCATTGAATCAAAGTTGGTATTTAAAACATATAATAAGGACCTATGTTGATATAACAAAGGAGAATATATACTTTGATACTTGAACTTGGCTTCAAAGTTCAATATGGTACCTAAATTTTTTCCCTCCAATTAAGTACTTGAACTTGACTTCTTGGTTTACGTAAGTACTTGAGCTTGATTTTTGACCAAAATGGTACTTACAGTAAATAATTTATTTGAACCAATTTAAACACGAAAATAAGTTTAAGTAACAATTTGAGCCAAATCGTCAATTCCATGTACCTAGTTGAACAAAAAACTTTAGGTTCCAATTTGGATATGTCCAGAACCATCCGTGTCATGCAGTAATAATATTGTAAGACAATCGGGAACACAACTTGGGATGTATGGTACAATTAACCATGAGTTTGAAACTTAATTTACCAGCTTAGCAAGATGGGCGAAGAAAAGAGCTGAAAGAGGGGTGAGCTCGGCTGGTTTGATGACCCAGGTGCAGCCTGCGGCTAATGCGGGTGCAGCCTTGGCGAAGAACATGATGGTGGGGAAATTCCAAGGGATGATGCATCCAACTACCTCTATGGGTTCCCTCAGAGTGTAGCCTTGAAACCCCTCCTACAATTTCAACACCGTTCCATGGATTTTGTCGGCTGCACCTGCAAAGTAACGCACCGTTTTTGCTGCATTTGGGATCTCAACGAGCTTGCAAACAGACAAGAGCTTGCCCCCGTTAATGGCGTCCAGTGCTGCTATTTCTTGTGCGTTTTCTTCAATCAACTCTGCAAACTTCATCATCATCCTTCCTCGCTCCTAATCATCCAATTTAGTTCATAAGAATGCACTCATTAAGTGATAATGCATTAGGTCAAATTTCATGAATAGTCCCCGTGCTTTTGGTTTAATGCGGTAAAATCGACAGGGGTGAAGTCTGGGATTTGTGTTAAAGGACCAATTTACAATTTTACCAATAATGATCCTAGAAGCTCGAATAACTAGTGTAGGACTTAATTTGATGTAACTGACCAAACCAAAATACACACAGGGACAGGGACTATTTATAAAATTCCACCAACATATTTAACACCCCATTACCAAATAAATAATAGACTTTTCATATCAATTAAACTAAAATTCGTACATATATACATACGTGTTTTTATTAGAAAAAAAGAAACAAATCTCCTTAAAAAGGATAACATAGAATAAAACAGGACAGGAATGCATTTTGTTAAAACAGCTTAATCAATTCCACTTGTTTTATAGTTTAGCAAGAACGTCCGTTCTTCATTAGCTACTTTTTTTTTTACAAATAAATTGAGGTAAGAAGAAAATGATAATCAACTAATACCCAAGCCAATACAGAAATGGATGATATTCATATTAAGAAACACGAGTTCAATCGCTTTATCCGCAAAGTACGTGCACTTTGTTAAAAAGTTAAAAATATGTATAAATAAATATTACCAGTACTGTTTTCTGTATCTAATATTGAGATTTTATGACTATAAACGTATATAAATATAATATAAGATAAAATTGTGGGAATTGCAAGTTACGTACAGAGGCAGAGAAGAGAGGCCAAGGGCCAAGGTCAAAAGCATGGCGCGCAGCCTTCACGGCCAAATCAACATCCTCCCTGTCTCCTGCTGAAACTCTGTTTATCACCTTCCCTGTTCTTGGGTCGACTGCTTCCAACGTTTTCCCTGCAAATCATTCATAAACAGGAACAGAACAGGTTGTTGTTCTTTTGTACAATGTTTATAGACTACTCACTCCGAAAACCACTCGAACCCATGTCCCCTTGAATGTTACAACAACAACCATGTCATAACTCATACGAGAGTTTGAGAGACAACTCGAGTGAAGTCAACAAATAAAAGGGATCAGAATTTGAGGTTACCTGAAATGGAATCGACGAACTGGCCGTTTATGAAGAGTTTGGTGAATCGTATTGGCGGGATGTAGGGACTTCCGTTCCTGTGATTTGCCATTTCCAGCTTCACTGTCTCGGTTTCACCGTTATTTAAGACAACTAAGCTCTTGAGTGTTAGGTTCACATGCTCACTCCTTTTCTTTTTATTGGCTTTTTATGAATAGAAGCTTTAACAAACCGTTCGATGGGACGTTCGTTTATTTATTAGACGAACGAACATTAACAAGGTTTTTTGTTAGTTTAATTGAATGAACGAACACAAATAAATATATACATTTATATTTATTATTTTTCATAACAAAAGTAACATATTTAAAAAAAATTATTTTTTTTCACATATGTTCGTCCATTTATGTCGCTTAAATTTATTCACACATTTCCGTTTATGTTAATTCGTTTGTGTTCATTTACATTCGTTTATCATTTTAACGAAACGAAAGCGAGCAAAAATTATGTTCGTTTAATTATTAGTGTCCATTTATTTATTCGATTAAATTTAAATAAACGAATATAAATATACACTCATGCTGTTTATTTGGTCCGTTTACGAGAGTACTTTTAATGAGCAGAGTAGGGCGACAGGAAGGATGGACCAAGACTTTTGAGGGACCTTGGATATGTAACCCGGTTCAATTCAATATAATAATATTTTTAATATAAAATTTATTTATTTTTTAGTTGAGTACGAGTTTAAAAAATATTCATTTTGTTCTAACCCGAAAAATAATTACGAAAATACATATATCATTTATTAATTAAGTTTTCATAAAAATATATGTAAGAAAGATATTGAAATAATGAATCAAATTAATTTTACTTTATTTTTACGTTAAAACTGAATAAATTTATATTTTTTTATTAAATAAAGAGATTAATTCTCATACCAAGATTTAAATCCATACAAAATAAAATAATATGAACATTTGTAGTCATTAGACTAATAAGTGGATCTCAAATAAATTATATTTTATTTGATTATTTTTCTATTTTAACCGAAGTTTCTTTTTTGAATCAATTTAACCACCGACATTTTATTTTGGGTCAAAATGACCTCTCTGTGGATGAAAATAATTTAAATGATGAGTCATAAAAACAATATTTTATAATTTAAACAATTTTATAAAAATATTTTTGACTGATGTATCATTATATAAAGTCAACATATTTGTCTATATGACACTGTTATTGTGGCGTACACTGTCATATATGTTTGTTGTGTCATTTCAAATTGCTTATCATCAATTGACTAACTGTTTCTATCCGCAGATAATCATTCTAACTCAAAATAAAGCATTAGGTTTTAATTAATTTTAAAACATAAAAATAAAAATTACTATTTAATGAAATATTATATATATTTTTACATTACCCTAATTTAAAATTAAAGTGAATTTACTTCGTAACATGCATAAGTCAATACTTGCAACGTATTATAATATTTTAACAAATTCTCCTTCAAAATCTCAAATTCCATAATCAAAACATAAAAAGGGAGAGGATGATTTTCAAAAGTTGACTTTTATTTTTATAATTATTAATCAATATTTAATTTATTATTTGATTAATTTTAATAATATTATAATTATATATTATAAATGTAGTCTCCAAACATTAAAATTAGAACTTAAACATTGACCCTAGCCCCAGGGATTTCACTTTTTCTAGTAGTAAGTTTGCTCTTAATTTTGGTCGGCTATAAGCACGGTATTAATTTTAACATTGGTTGCCAACTATTAATAGTCTTTTTTTAATTACATTATCATATTTTATAGTTATTTTATTTTTTATTTTTTGGTAAGTTTTTTGATAAGTTTTTTTTGACTCTATTGACGGCTGTTTAATTTTTTTAATTTTTATTTTTTACGGTTAGATTTGATATCATCTTGACTGGTCAAAATGACACTTATTTAGTTATCCTGCTGATCTTATCTACTTTGAACCCTGAGATTAGATTTAGATACGCGATATGCGTTCGTGGATAGTTTCCTTACGATGTTCGGCTCTGATTTGCGGTTGTCAGTGATCTTTCAGTAGTTTGATTCCCTTTTGTGATTTATTTACCGATACAATTAGATATGTTGTATCTATTTTTATTAAAGTCTTTTGATTAAATTTTTAATATTTTCATTGTATATTGTCAAACTATATGTCGCTATGTTCTTCTTACGTTTTATAAATTTGAAATCGACAAACAAACTTTTTTAAGGAGAGACTCAATAGCTCAGACGAAGAAGATGAGACTGGAGCTAAACGAGTTATTAGAAACCAGTTGGACAATGTTAACACTATCGAATTGTATCTTAACATGTTCAAATTGTAAGATCTACCGTATCTTCCTATTAAATCAACTAATAATTGGTTTTAAAATTTAATCATATAATTTAAATAAAATAAGAGTGATTATACCATGCACTAATGGTAAAAACATTTAGTTTTCACAAGTGCCTTAAATTTAGGGGTTGAGGATTTAGTTTAAGGTTTATAGTTTAGGGGTTTAGGTAATTAGGTTTATGTGGTTAGAATTTAAGGAGTGTGGTTTGAATTTTAAGTTTAGGGTTAGAATTTAGGAATTCTCACGTTCCATGAATAACCGGGACATTGAAGAATATCCAAAAAGACATTTAGGGAATCGGTATGATTCTATCTCCGTTCGTTCTGTTTGAAGAAAGAAAAGATTCCAAAGAACCGGTCTTTCTTTTAGTTGTTAGATCTCTCTTTGATTGATCAATATGTGATATTTCGAATCCTCATTACTAATGGAATCGAAACGATCTCTGGATTGATAAGAAGATCCTTTCAATTGGCTAGAATCCGTTACTTAGTAAAAATCTATATTACCTTAAATCCTAAACTCTAATCTTTAAACCCTAAATCATAACCATAAACCCCATATTTTAACCACATATCTTAAATTCTAAACCCCTAAATGATATCAGTACCCCTTAAAATTTGGGCGCTTGTGAAAACAAAATGTTTCCGCCGCCAGTGTATTATATATTTTTCCATAATAATAATAACAACAACAACAATAATAATAATAATAATATCTTCTCACTTAACGAATGGTCAAAGATTTCGTATCATTGTTAACAAACTCTAGAGCAAGTGAATAGAAGCTCTCAATTGACATCTTCCTTAAGATGTGAATTCTAAACTTATTAAGAGCAAATTTTCTCTTTTTTTTCCTAAATAAGAATTGTTAAAAAAATTGTATCATTATTGTTTCGTTTCCCAGTTTCTCATGATAAATAGCGACATAACGACGGAAGAACATGCAAAAAAAAATATTGGTGACATATTCAAATTAAAAAAAATGGAAAAGGAAAACAAAGTGTTTGGTCTTGTAATGAATCTACATTTAAAAAATAACAAATGCCATGGCCGCCACGGCATAGACAAAATGCTAGGCTGCTACCTATTCCACTCTCCAAAAACCTTATGGAAATGGTCAAATTTTGGATTTCAGCCTCTGGTTATATTCGAGAATTAACTCGTTTACTTTAATTTGTCATAATTTCATTTTTACTTTTAGGGTAAAATTCGTAAATGATCACTTAACTTTGTTAGATTATTTAATTTGGTAACCATTACCATTAAAGTTTCAATCTGAGAAATGGGAACACGAGGACACAAGGCAGCATACTCATTTCAGGAATATGAACCATTTCTTGCTTAAACTTTCAATGAGTTGCGATTATTCGTTATCAAAACAATATAGGAGTATATGAAAAGGAATGGCTTCCAGATACAATGGAACCAATGTGGTACACACAACAAGGTTGCTGCTTCCAGACTATTGGGTATTCGAAGAGGGTTGGTAAGCAGACTACGGTGTAGCAGACCCGTAGTCATACGCTGCATAACTAGTCTGACCCCCATAAGAACTGCTGGTCGCATAACCAGAAGCACCCAAATTTTCCACTGGGTGCGAGTAGTGCTGTTGAGTAACTGCAGCAGGGCTTTGGGAGTGGGTCACACCATATGCTGATGCAAAAACAGTAGGAGCCTCAAAAACATTCTGGGCAACATAATTATACTGCCCAGAATATCGAGCAGCTGGGCTTTGCTGTGCGGATGGAGCCGAGTTTCGGAGGTTGAAAGGGAGATAGGCAATTGAAAACTTAGCAGCTTTTGCTGGACGGAAAGCACGTGGTCCACTGCCCCGGGCACTTCCAGAACTATGACTTCGCTTATTTTGAGGCTTCCCAGCGGCTGATGAACTCTTTTTCCTATCCGACTTGACTTTTTCCAGTTGAGTGGCTCGCTTTCTTAAAATATCAATAGAGAACTCTGATTCAAGCTTATGGTCTTCAACACATTTGATGATAGCTCTGATTGAATTCAGCTCCACATTTTTCGACTCCTCCTGCATGATTAAACTCAACTTTAATCTACAGGTCTCTGCTAAAGGTTCAAAAATAAAATTCTACCTTAAAGGTATAAATTGTTATGCTATTAAAAGAAAAGAAAAAAGGTGAACGTGCATATACCGTTGCAGCTGCAGAAAATTTTCCATTCTTCAATATAGTGGTGGCATTCTTTTTGGAATTCTGTATAGAGGACTCGAGTAGAGAAACAGGAGGAAATCTTTCTGTAAGGCCAGCTGCTCTGGCAAAGTACACCGCCTCGATCTCTTTTCCATTCTTTACTAGTTCATCGATAATATCTAAAAATTCAGAAATAGTTCAATCAAAGAGGTGCTATTCACTTAATTTCCCAGATAATGATGATAAGGATGACCAATACAAATACTATAATAAAATGCAGGCTATACTTATCTACCCTTTACCCAGGTTATTAGTAGTTTCAAAGACATTCTTTACATGAGAAACACAGAAAGCATAGATCTCCATAAGATACAGTCAGGAGGCAGGCAAACAATTAACATGACTATCGCATGTGATTTTCTTCAGAAATCAGAAAAAAGAACCACTTCACGACTGCCAAGTCGGAAAATTGTGCTTCATCCTACAAAAGTATAGGCAAAGATTTGATGTTTTACATTCCAAAAGTATTTGCCTAAGAATAAATTAAAAGACAACCGAAACCAATCTAGGTGTGCACGTGTATGTACATGAACTGAGGCACTGCATCCTGAAACTGATACGGATCCACTACCCAACAAAGTCTTAACCACTTGGCATACACAACCCCCATGATCTACACAACTACTAGTTCTGGGATGTTTCCATTATTCCCTATTTTTTAGGAATTTAACTCTGTTTTCCAGCAAATAACAGTCCAGACTATTTATTATAAATAGGCTATGATTTATTCTTAGTTTTAGGATTAAGATTATTGATTATTGTTATTTGAAATTTCTAGTTTATTTTTCTGTTTTCATCATTTCTTTTCCTTCGGAATTTGGCTCCTATCAGAAACATATCTTGCCTGCATAGCCATACATCTAATATGCATGCATGCAAGCATATGGTTTTTGGCATATGCACTCTTAATGCAAGGCAAACACATACCTAAATCCATCAGTGCAAAACACAAGCATATATAAATATATACATTTAGAAAAAAATTGCCTAGGATACAGCCATCCACTTTCCTATCGTGTAATATAAATGGAATATGCCGAATTCCAATTTCTGACACTATTCTCATTGATACAACTATACCAAAGAGTAAACCATAAGGGAAGTTGTGGGTTATAATGCAGCCGCTAGACATGACAAGTTTCAATGAATGATGTAAGTATAAGTAGATTCCAATAAGGCATAACACATCCATAGGGGTAAACAACGTGGTGAGTCATTAGGGTAACTAAACCCCAAGTAAAGGTCAGGAATACCCATGTTAAATAAAAACCTTCAGTCCTTCACAATTGCATCTTGAGAGTTGAGACTAGTATAAATAATGGCTTCGAAACAGGATGGATTGAATATATACAGATTAATGATTAACTACAGGCATTATACTGTTTAAGGCAGGTAACTAGATAATTCATGTTGTGAATATGCTTTCAATATCTATTCACATTAATTATCCTAAAAAAACTGAAAGCAACGAGAAAATCACATATCTTATAACTTGAACACTACCCATTGAAAGGAAGAGCACAAACCTCCCATTTTATCGCCAAAACCTAAAGCAGCAGCAAGCTTAGCCATGTCCCTCCGTGAGGAAAAATCCAAAACCAATTTCCTCAAGAACCCTTCATCAAATCTCTCTTTTAACTCAAACCCAACCACCATATGCAAAAACATAACAGCCTCCCCCGGAGTAAGTCCTCCTTCAACATCCAGGTGTGCCTTCCATTTCTCAACCACCTCCGCGGCCCTTTTCCCAATAGTCCTCGAAAACTCCGGCCCTTTCCCTTTATTCTCCTTCCAACTCGCCTCCGGAAACAATGCATGAACCAACATCCCGCTAGCCCATCTCTTATCAGTTAACCCTAATGTTTTCCTGGTTTTCTGGGAAACAAAGTCTTCGAAAGCTTCCAAAACAAGACAGTGTGGGTCGACGGCTTCGGATAAAGCGACGGAGATCTCTGCACGTAACGGAACGGATTCTTTCCGTTTCGAAACAATGAATCTAACTAATCCCGCCGAGTCCATACGTCGGGAGAGGGATTTCAACGTTTCGGAGATCTGGTCCGAGGTCTTAGGGTCTCTGAATTCGGCGAGAGCGGCCGCTTTTAGGGTCTCGACGCGGGCGGCCGCGGCAGATTCGCGGTCAGGGAGGGAGGATTCTCGTTGGGAAAGGGATTCGATGGTTTGAGAAAATGTGGAAGAAAGGGAGAGGAATTTGGAATCAAGGAATTGGGATTTCTGGGAAAGTGAATTTTGAAGGGAAGTGAAATGATTGGTTAGCGTTGTAAATAATTCGGTGCATCTGGATATAATGGCCTTCTGAGCTTCGAGGTCGTTGATGAATTTCTGGACTCTATCGGTCGTAACCGGCGGCTCGGTCGACATCGGCGACAGCAGACACTTCGACGGGAGTCGGAGGAGAAAAACACTAAACCAAAACCCTGGATGAAGCGAAGAAACTGGTTGGATTAGAGAGAGAATGTTAACGAGAAAGATCGTGGGATGCTAAACGACGTCGTTCCGAATGTAAAGAATGGGATTTGCTCTAATCAATGGGCCGAGTTAGGCTTATTAAAAGAGTGTGTATTCAAAAATATTTCAAGCCTAATATTAGACAAAAGCACGGTCCACAACCACTTGTAAAATCTAATCCGACCAAAATAGCTTTAAATGAGACATTCATATTTACAGTTTGATTTTTTTTTTAAAAAAAAATTGAATTTAATTCAGTTATTAACTAATCAAGCTCAGATGCGAGTAGCTTCAAGCTCAATTATCAAATAAGTTGAGTTCGAGTATAATAATACCATTTTTGAAGCAAAGAGTATAATAATACTTTGGTTCTACTAGTTTGAGAGCTTAATATAACTTTTTTTTATCACTAATATAGATTCTTTTGAATAGTATAAAAATGATTACAAAAATATATTATTAATATTCAAATTTATTTTTGTATTAATTGAGACCGTTTGGAGTTGAAATGGTTTGAATATAAAATTGAACAAGAAATTCAAAATAACCTAAACTTAAGACGACATGATCGAAAAACAAACTAACAAAATTTAAATAAATTGAGATCAAAATGATCTAAACCCCATAATACACAAACCCAAAATAATCTGAACTCAAAATCCACCAAAACTCGAATTAACTCACATTAAAATTATACCTAACTTAAAACCAACTCATCCAAATAAATATAAATTATATAGAAAAAATTAACAAGAAACCAACTTTTATTAAGAATAAAACAGAACAGAATACAAGGAGGCAGGAGAGAAACCAGGCACAAAACAACATCACACAAATCGATAAGAGCTCAAGCTATAACCGAGGCACAAAGAAAGTAAAACACAGCAAAAAAACAACTTTTAAAAAAACAAACAAGAGCATAAAAGAAAAAACAAAATAAGAAAACATAAAAATAACAACAAAACACATAACGGGGAAGACAAAACAACTAAAATCCAACAGAAATCGAAGAACAACGTGAGACAACATCATCTTCTTCAACTGCAGATCGTTTTGGGGCGTCGAAAATGACTCGTATGGAGGAATACAGCAAGAAACCAATCACCTCGTTATCGCGTCTGGCGAAACAACGAGGAAGAGTCGGAGGTCTTTGCCAACGAGCTTTCATTAGCGGAAACATCAAACCGCAACCACCGAAAAATTAATCTTCAACAACATCAGCAATGCGTGGAGTTGAGATAGAATTGGATTCATTACTGCAAAAAACAAAACTCATTTAAACATAAGAAAGGAAATATAAAATATATAGAATAATGAAAAGAATACACACAGTTCAATTACTCATTTTGGTTGATGACGCCTCTAACATGTACGCTTTGTATGACTTTAGCGAACATGTCTTGGTCCTTTTACTACTTTCCTCTACACTATTTTTTCTCCTCAACGAAGGACATCCTTTGGTAATCACATATACAGGATCTTTTAATGTAATGCCATTGTACAAAACATTACCATCTTCAATCATTCTAGAATGATTAATAGAAGTTGACTTCTTATCTTTATCAACTATATTAATAGATAAATTATCTAGTTCATCGCACAAAATTTTGATGCCACTAATGACAAGATCATAATACTTACTTGATCTTGTTGTTTTTTTAGAAAGTTCTAAGGAGTGTAACATAACACTGTTAAACCACAAAGTAGATAACTCACTTATTTTATCAACAATTTCATTCTGTATGATATTTGAATAACCACTTTTCTTCGTATCTTTTGCCCATCTACAAATGATATATCGTGAAGGCAATGAAAACATTTTTTCTTTATAAAAATTGCCAAAGTATTTTTACATAAAATACTAACGAATTCAAATTTGTGGCAATTACAAACAACATTTAGTGATATGTCAAGAGTTATCTCGTGCATTGGTTTTTCTTTGTTAAACCTATGCACCTTGTATACTTTTAAACCATCCTTAACATCAACTCGATCAGCAACATACTATTGAGCATGAACCAACTTATCTTTTTCGAGTATAAACAGAAGAGGCCCCAGCTTTCATAGGATATAATGTTGTTAGAATAGACTTTGAGTTCATAGTCTTGAAATTTTTCTCTCGTTCTTTATTATACCAATCATTGAGAGCTTCTTTAAATTTCAGAACAAACTTACTCATTGAAGTACTTGCATTAACATAATACTTGAAAAAATTATTAAGTATTCCTTCTTTAAGTTATTGACATTCCGGCACAAAACGTGTTACGTAAAAAAGTCGGTACCCACTTTTCTTGAATAAAGTAATTTTTTTTCAATCATGAATTACCTTGTAAATTATATGTTTGAATAACTCTCATCCATGACTCTTCAAACTCATCAAGTATGAGTGTATTATAAATGCAACCATTGAGCTCGTTTTTAAAATCAACATTCTGATGATAAACACGACTCAAAGTTTTAGAAAATTTCTTCTCAATATGTCACATGCAAAAATGTGAATTGTATGAGGTAAAACTTTTGTAATTGCAGCATCTTGATCTGTAATGATTGTTGTTGGCGGACATCTATACATAGCTTCGAGCCAAGTCCTCAACAACCAAATGAATGTTTCTTCAGTTTCATCCCTATAATAGAGCACACCCGAATAAAATAGACTGATTATGGCGATTCACACTAGTAAAGGGAACAAATGGAATCCTATATTTATTTGTTAAAAAAGTCGGATAAAATGCTACAACATCACCCAAATGTTTATATGCTATTCTAGATCTTGCATCTGCCCAAAAATAAATTGCAAGGAAACCATCAATATTAGTTTAAAGAGCATAGAAAAACCCGGATTCTTTGATTGACAATCATAAAAATAATCTAACATTATCTGAGCATCTCCTTTCTCCAATTGCTTTTGCCTTTTACAACTTAAATAATTGAAAACATTACGCTCAGTCATATTAATATTATCATGTCCACCAAATTCATGAGATAAAATAGAAACAATCTTACTTAGACGAATGCCAAAGTCATCAACAACATCCATGAGATTTTTTTGAACTTTTGTCGTTGTTCTATGCGAACGAATAAATTGTGTGCTTTTTGGTGATGATAATGCATGGTTATGTTCTGCATGAAATCGAGAAATAACCCATTTTGTTTTTCTTTCTTTGATATTAGCATCATCACCTTACAATCTTCTTTTGTTTCATCTCGTGTTGGACGGACTCTATCTTTTCTTTTTAAATATTTCTTTTCCCTCAAACCTTTTTTTAAAGAAATAAATTCTCGGGCAATCATTGCTTTATCTGTTCTTGATATTTTTACGTATGCCAAAACCTTTGCCTCTTACATAATTGTTATAAAATTGTTATGTGATTCAAATTCCATGCCAATATAGGGTTCTGATATAGCTTCAACCATCGATTGTTCGATACTATACTCTATTGCATCCCCATCTCCAAAAACATGATCGTTTTCAACTTAGTTTGTTTTGCTCAAATCTTTGTACTAACATGTCGTCCATTTTGATCCTTAAATAATAAAATAATTATTAAAATCAAATTAGATTAAATAAATAAAGGAAAAATATTTAATTAAAGCAATCAAACATAAGAAGAGAAGAATTCTCATAAGAGCATAGAAGCAACATTCTGACTAAAAATATATAATATGTCGATCTTGTATTCATCTCTACATTTTTAATGTATTCATGGTTTTTAAGTAACAGCGATAGACTAAACTTCTGCTTGGAAGTTTAAGAATATTAATTGGAATTATGTAAGTTCAATACTTGAATTCAAAGCTTTGTAAAAATACTAAAAGATAACCCATAATAGTACAAGAGCCACTGCCACTGCCACTACCACCGATGTTCAAAAGTCAAATTGAGCATAAATTAGATTATTTTTAAGCAATGATTGATTCATAATATATTTAAGTCAGAAATCTATTTTTAAGCGAATATGTATCAAAGTTTAGAGGGTAACCAAGATTACACTGTTGTTTCTGAAAATTCAACAACCTTCACTTGTCTTATACGTAGCATGGCAATGCAGGCCAAACCAAAACACAAATAAAACCAAAGTAATCACATTGCTTTCATCTCCATTGCCTGAGAAGAAACCAATGACACTGAAACAACCACACACGATCACCTGTATTTAAAACCTCTTCATCAAACTACTTCCCTAAACTGTTACAACTCATGGGAAGATGGAAAATCTGTTGTCTAGTCTCCGCAATTCTGGTCATCTTCGTCGTCCTAGTTTCGGTTACTTTATACTTCACCCTATTCAAACCCAAACACCCCAAAACCATCCTTCAATCCGTTACCCTCGAAAGCGTCCGGTTGGTTTTCCCCAATGCGAAGGGGAACATCACGTTAGGACTAACCGTGACGGTCGATAATCCGAATTACGGAGGTTTTAAGTACGAAAACAGCACTACCTATATAAATTATGGCGGGAATTTAGTAGCCGAAGCTCCGATTGGAAAAGATTCGATCTCGCCTCGATCGAAGCACACCATTAGCACATCGGTTATCATCTTCGCCGACAAGTTGGCCGCTGGTAGTGATTTCTGGAGCGATTTCTTTATCGGGGCTTTCAATTTTACTTCGTCGACGACCTTGCATGGGAAAGTGAATGTCTTCAACATTTTCAAGTCGAAAGCTTCGAGTAGCAGCTATTGTAATATCTCCGTTTTTCTCCAAAACCAGACCACTGATTCCGTTTGCACATACAAAATCAAGTTATAATGTCTCCATGTATTTCTCATTTGAATCCTCGAATTATAATATTATTCCATATTTTGTCAATCTGGCCGTAAATCAATTTTTCTAGCACGAAGGGGTAAGACGAAGACTATTGAAAAATCAGTTAATCAAATGTTTGAGATTAAAAATAAAAATAAAACTGATCACGATTCCAAATTAAATTTTTATTCTTTCTTGTTTCTATCATTCATACAAAATAAAGTGTTAAATTCAAAACTGATTAATAGAAACAAAGTCGGGTTGATCCGAATTAGTTAGGACAATACCCTAAAAAACCGGAAAAACAATAAATTTCTTTTTAAAGTTTTAAATATATCAAAGTTTAATATATTATTTCGAAATTTAAATTTTAGTCAATATACTATTGTTTTATTTGAAAATTTAGTCTCCCATTATCTTCTGTTTAATTTTAGTGATAATTACTGACCTAACAACGATAAAAAAAAAAGACAATAAATGTTTTAGTCATTTATGTTTAGGGTTTTATCAATTTGATCCTTAAAAATATAAAAGTGTATTATTGAATTTGAAACAATTGTTTAGTATTTTTTATACCTATCAAGTCAACAATAAAATCAAATAAAAGTATGAGAAAACACCAAAATATTCAATTAAAAATAATATATAAACTTAATCTTGTAAAATTAAGGTGTATAAACTAAATTCTAAATTCTAAAATAGTATAAAATCATATGACAACCGACATATTTAAACCAAAATTGAAATACTGATTTATTTAGAATCTAACTCATAATTAGAGGACATTTTTAGGGGTGTAAATGAACAAGTGTTTAATGAATCATTCGTGGATTGTTCGTATAACGTTCGTTTATGTTTATTCATTAAGTTAAATAAACAAGTATGAACAAAGAGAGTACGCTATAAAGGACCAACCTTTATAGTGTACTCTATTTTTGTGTTCGTTTAACAAACGAACGAACACAAACAGAAGTGTGTTTGATTGGCTTATGTCCACGAACAAGCTCATTTACAAGATCGTTTATAGCCTCATTTTATTTTTAAAATTTTAAATATTGATAAAGGTAGGGAATACATTGAATACATGATGAACTTTAGAATTCAAATTGTGAAGCTTGAGGACTAATGGATTAATTTCATAATTTCACAACTTTGGAGTTCGTTTTATTTTGTATGTTTAGTTAATATTTCTGACCATATAAACAAACATGTTCACGGACGTATAAACGAGCATATTCACGAACATATAAACGAACACGTTCGCAAACGCTTAAATGAACACGTTCATGAACACTAAACAAAAACGAACACTAAACAAAAACAAACATGAACACCTTCAAAAATAAATAAACGAACATAAATACAAACATTAAAAATTTAAACAAACACAAACCGAACATGAACTTTAAAAACAAATGAACGGACACGATCATAGTCTTGTTCTGTTGTTCGTTCAAGCTCAAATCATTCACATCTCTAAATGTTTTGTTTAATAATATATATAAATATATATATATATATATATCCAAAATTTGAGTTAAATTCAATTAGTAAAATTAAAAAGAAATTTATAAAAAATGGGTTAAACTCACAAGGTATAAAGTAGTAAATATTAAGACTTTTTCAAACTAAATTGGAAGAGCAAGGGAGCTCAACTGTATCTGTTACACCCTATAAATATGCAAAAATCATCGAATTGAACCATCTTTTGGGAAACAACAGATTGATGGGAAATTTCTTCATACTATCATCTTCCATCGTCATCTCCCTCTTCCTTGTAATTTCGAAAGCTGAATCGGAATCGGAGCTGATAGCTGATCTCTTCGCCCTTCAATCCCATTCAAAATTCGGAGTCATCCACTTGGACGATCGATCCGTCGCCAGATTCTTAACGTCTCCGAAAACCCCTCGCCCTTACTCCCTGCTCGTCTTCTTCGACGCCGTTCAACTCCGCGACAAACCCGACCTCCGCCTCCGCGAGCTCAGCCAAGAGTTCGCCGTCATTGCCTCTTCTTTCATTGCCAACCACAACTCGACCAACCCCAAGCTCTTCTTCTGCGACATCGAGTTCCGCGAATCCCAATCCTCTTTCAGCCTCTTCGGCGTCGTTTCCCTCCCCAGCATCTACCTCGTCGGCCGGACCGCCAAAACATTAAAAGATGACTCGGAACGCATGGAGCAGGCCGATTTCACCCGATTCACAGACTCACTCATCGATTTCATCGAGTCCAGAACTAAACTCACCGTGGGTCCCCTCCATCGTCCTCCCCTCATTTCGAGAACTCAAATCGGTATCATCTTTGGGATTCTGTTGATCTGGTCTCCGTTCGCTGCAAAAAAGCTCTTCAGCGGCGGAACATGGGTACACAACCCCAGGATCTGGCTTTCCGGAGTCATCTTTACCTACTTCTTCAGCGTTTCGGGGACGATGCATACCTTTATAAGGAGGATGCCCATGTTTCTATTGGACAGAGAGGATCCGAACAGATTGATATTCTTTTACAGAGGAATGGGGCTGCAGCTTGGATTGGAAGGGTTCGCGGCGGGTTTTCTTTACACGATCGTGGGATTGTTGCTTGCGTTTGTGACGCATGTGCTGGTTAACGTTAAGGATCCAAAGGCGCAGCGGGTGGCGATGCTTGTCTCGGTGTTGGTATCATTCTGGGCAGTAAGGCAAGTCATTTTCTTGGACAATTAGGGAGACTGAGATATAAAATAAAACTTTGAATAATTTAAATTTTTTAATAATTAGTAGATTAATTTTTAAGTTTGAGTTGAATCCTTTTAATTGCCTTATATTTGCTTAGCATACCACACATAATTATAGAAAGTTGTTTAAATTAAAATAACTTAGTATCGTAATGTTATAAATGTTTACAATTACATATGAACAGAAACTAGAACAACTCGGTGTGACTTGACTCGAAAAAATCGATTCCTTACCCTAAACACTAAAAATTAATAGATAAATGTATAATAAAATATTAATTAAATAAGACCTTTATATTTTTTTTAATTTTTTGAATTTAAATACTTAAAATGTTCTTGGCTCCTCTCATTGTATGATTCTAGCTTCGTCTCTGGGTGATAATTAGTCTAAGATAATAATTGTAATTTATTATTGATATGATTTGATGCATATCATAATGACTTATAAATTATTTTTTAATTAAGACCAAATTGATAGAATGTATAAGTTTCACAAACTAAAACTATTCTTATATCATATTATATTTAAATTTTAAAAATAGCATGACTTGTTTGTCATAAAACTTATAATTGAGCCGGTTAAATTATCACTTTTAAAAGATAAGTGACACTTCTGTTATCAAATTTATAATCAAGTGACTTGTGGTATATTTTATCATTGATTTTTTTTATTGTTCCAATTCAATTTAACACAACGTTTGATTTGTTTCAAGCCTATTTCACGCTCGATATAACAAATGCTTTTCTTTTATAAAAATTGATTGTGAAGAGAATTTATGCTTTCTTGCAAGTTGCAATAGATGAACAATCATTTTCAGTGCCTGATTGTAGTATATTAGAATATGCTTTCCAAGCATTTATTCAGCAAAAACAAAATGAGTGTATATATACATATATATTGCATTCATCAAATATCTTGATATATTTACGTTGATCAAACATCTTGATATATTACAGCTGCAATAACAGATTATGTACAGAGAAGTATCAATTAGGGAGACTCGAATACCTTCGCCTTCTCTTTCTTGAACTTCATCCAGACCACTTTTAGCTTCAGCTTGTTTGGGGTATCGGATGGCCAGCTCACCGGTCCTGTCTCATGGTAGCCTCGGCCTCAGCAGACTGTTTTGCGCCCTGAGCTGCACCAGTTTCTGATGTCCATTGCGGTGCTATGCAAACATACCTTGTGCTGCCAAACGGGGCTTGGGGCACAACGAAGATGGTTGCTTTTGCAGGCATCAGCAATGGCTGAAGAGCTTCGTGCACCAAGAACTGGGGTGGCAAGAGAGACCGGTGGGTCTGGTTCAATGAAAGAGATGCTTTTGTTCACCTAAAAAGCACCGTGGGTCATATTGGTGTAGGCACCACCATGCAGACTATGTGCGGGGTGGTCGATTCGTTGGTAAAAAGTGACTGCAACAACTGCTATGTGCCGAGTTTGTGTGGATGGTGGTCGATTTGTTTTGCGAGGAATGACAGATAGTTCTAGTTCAAGGTCTAAAGAAATTGTATAAAGAACTGATGGCTTGAAGAACGTGGGGCATATGGTTTGCAAACTAAAATGCTTTCTTAAATGGCTTATATTAATGTAAGAATTCAATATTTCAATGTAAAAAAAAAAAAAAACTGTAAAAAATCAAGGTGATGAGTTTTAGATTTTACCAGTTACCATCTCCTATGACCACCCACAAGTAAGATAAACTAACAACCTAGGCTTTTGTCCTTATTCCACTGTGCAAAAGCACAAAAGAATTGACACCCTCTAAACTTCTTTGTATTCGGAATCGATAAACAATGAAATTACAGCAGCAAGATATGTTTCTTTTTTAGAATGAGTAAGTCAGTTTTATTAATAAAGGAAAAAATAAGAAGAAAATTTACAACTTGATCCAGACAAATCCATAAAACAAAACTAACACCTCTAGATCAAATAGGACCATAAAAAAAAGGTAAAAAAAATAATTCAAAGACTCGAAACAAATTAGATACAAAATATCACCAAAGCTCAATGATGAAGGTAAAAATATCAACAACATTAAAAAATGGATATTGCAGAATTGAAGTATGTTAACAACACGTTTATTACCAAAACTCGATCGCGAACAATAGCGGTGAGTAAACTTGCATCAAAATCCAAATCGAGGATTCGAAGCAGGGAGATTAACAAGATAACCAAAATAGCGCCATCTTAATCAGGCGTGACGGCAACAGATCTAACCCTGATAGAAAAGCAAAACAAAACAAAAACTTACCAAAAGGCAGAATAACGTGCTAAGAAGCAGAAGAACGTACTAAAAAGCAGATTTATTGAAATAAAACTAAAATTAAAAGAAACGAAATAAGTAAATAAAAGAGGGTGACCGGCGGTCGACAATTAGCACTAGGGCTGATGTCGTCGTCGGCCATAAAAATAAACAAGAATGAGAAAGGGAGACGGCGGCTCTAGAGAGAAAAGTTTCAAAACCCTAAAAGGTCAAAGTGGATCTGCTTATAAAAATTATACCATTTTTCAAATGGGTACTTAAACTATTTTTTTTAGCGAAGCATTTAAGATATGTTTTTTTTTTGTGCAAATTGGAATGTAAAATTCATTTCTCATATAAACTCAAATCCATGTAAATCTGGATCAGTCTAAAATTTCAAGGTAAGTTACATAAGAAATTTCTTTGTTGAATATATCATTCTCATCCAATTTTGGGTTCACAACTGCTAGATATGTGCACCAACTGAAGTATATGATCACTGACATTAACATGCACAGTATAACTAAAGTGGAATCAATCTGCCGCGGCATTGAAGCCTGTTTCCGGCTTTTAGTACATGAATTGGCCAAAATGAAAGATAGAGCCATTGTTCATCGATTACTACAAAACACAACTCATCTTAGGATTACCACTAAAATGTATGTATATATGTATTTCTGTTAGCATTCAATGTCAACATAGACGAAATTTCAAAACCAGAATAGAAATTATTTGTTCAAATGGCACATTAGCACAAAATTTCTGCACACGCTTTATACAGCAGCGCCATATATCCTTTGAATTAGTATCACCCTTCCACTGTGGTTTACACATAGATATTAACCGTACCGGAAGAAGGATGACAAAAAATTAATTCCTAACCTCAGCAGCAATCCTGATGAACAATTGTCTGGTTTTTTGTATTTACAAACACCCTGCATGATACTTTTGCCTGAAACAACATTGAAACATATATATATTCGAAGTTGAACCACAAAGCATTTAGTATGCAGAATTATTTAAAACAATATAAAGCATGTATAATTAATTTGCATTTGAGATTTGAGAACCCTAGCTGCAGAACAAAAACTAAATGAACACAAATTCCATAAGCAAATTAAATGTTCTGCCGGTCAGGTTTGTGCCATTATAAACATAAATTGCACAAGAGTTATGCTAACGAATCATAGTATAGGCACCAATCGCCAAAAAGAAAATGAATTGGAAGCTGGAACCACTAATCCTTAGCATTACTTCCGGTCAATTAATCAACCTTCACAAGTCTGCTTAGCTTAGCCGTCTACAATCATCCATCTCAAGCATCAACCTTAAAAACCAATCCATAAACCAGAAAGAAAAGGTTTACAGAATTTCAGCTCATTCATCAAAATGCCGAACTCTCTTCATTCTCTTTTTTACCCTAAACAAGCACTGACTAATCTTAACCTAGATCTTTAACACCCCATATCATATGAATGCTGTGAATTTAGTCACATAGCTTAATAGTTGAGGAAAACAGGCACCCAATTCTTTTAATGTTACCAGCCGAATAAATCCCTTTGGATAAAAAATCTCTCTTGATGGTGTCACATACCTATTAACATCACTAAAATTCAAGGATTTAAACTCACTTCAGCTTCTTGTACCGAATCATCACAGCTCTTCGATATCGATCACCGTATAACAACTTTATCGAGTTCAAAACAGCATGAATCCATTTGAATCAAAGGAACTACCATCAAAACTAAAGTTATTTCAACTCTAATAAGGCTAACAGCTACCAGCATTATTACCTAATAAACTCATCAACTAAACTTCATTGATATTTACATTTCAAGCCAAATAAACAATCGAATAGAATGCAGGATCAAATTCAAGAAGATAATAACAAAAAAAAGCTCACCTTGAAGGGAAATTTAAAGGGGAAAACACCAAGAACACCGTCAACCTTAGTAGTGATATCAAAGGGAATAGCCCCTTTAGCCCAATCCTGAATCAAATAAACCACATCATGAACAACCTCAAACCCATTCAAATCGAGCGTGGCATTCACGTACGAGCTCCCTCTGGCTTCCACGTGCCCACCTTCCGAATTCACCACACCGAGCTCATTTCCCCGATACCCAACCGAAACGACGAGCTTTTTATAATCCAAAGAAAAGAAATCCCTGTTACGGACCAAAACAGTCAAGGAAAATGAGAGGTCGAGGGTGAGTTTGGGCGACGAGTTGACCCCGACGTGGTTGAGTCGAATTCGAGCGAGTTTGAGAGATGGGTCGGAAGGGTAGAGGAATAAGACGGCGGCGGAGAGGAGGAGGAGAATGCCTGCGAAAGTGACGCCACGGCGGAGACAACGATCGTGTTGAGAAAGAAGGTGGTAATCGACGGGTAAAACGACGACGTTTCTCTGGTATGGATTTGGAGGGAGAGGCGTGTAGGGTACGGACGAGAGTCGTAAGCCCTCTCTCGACATTGTTGTTGTTTTGTTGGTTGTGTTTGGTCGTGATGCTGGCGGTGGTCTCAGATTAGATGCCGCCAAAACCAAGGAATTGACCGTGTTTTTGTTCTCGTTGTATGGATTAATTACATTCCGGTCGATTTATGCAAAGATATTTGCCAATTTTGGTAATGGTAAAATTTTAGGAGTTTTCCCCCCTTCTTTTAAAATTAACAAAATTAGAAGAATAAAACAAACTTTAAAATTGAAATAAGCTTGATAGTAAAAACAAAAGCGCGTAATGTTAAAAAAATATTTTTAATGTTTGACTGAATAATTATTTTAATTTTTTTTTATTTTTTAAGCAATTAGTCATTGGAGTTTTGTTTTGAGTCAAAATGGTCTTCTGTGAATGAAAACTGTTAGTCAACTAACGATAAATAACTTGAAATAACTCGACAGAATGACACGTCAGAAGAAGAAAAATTTTATATTTTATAAAATTATTTTTTGACTGATGTATTATTTTATAAAGTCAGCATATTTGCCTATATGACACTGATATTGCGGCGTACATTGTCATGTAAGTTTGTCATATCATTTCAAACTGTTTACCGTTAGTTAACTGACGGTTTTCATCTGCAGAGAGGTCATTTTAACCCAAAATAAACCGTCGAGGGCTAAATTGCTTTAAAAAAGAATAAGGGTCAAAATGATTATTCAATCAAACGTTAGGGGCATTTGTTGGCATTATGCCTAAAAAATGCACAAACTATATTTTTTTTCAAATATGTGCTTAAAGTATTTTTCGACTCAAGTATGTGCCTAACGTTTTTATCGTTATCATTTTGAGTGCCTTGTAGTTAACGGTCGTTTTAAAAATTTTGTTAGTCAATAAAAACATAATATGTGCACGCTTTATTTTATTTTAAAAAAATTATAAGTTTTAAAATATCCTAAAATTTTCAAAATTCTCAAAATAGTCCTCAAATCCTGATTCTAGTTGTTGCCGCCTCCAATCACCGACGGCGTGCCCAACACTTAAGTCATTGGGCCCCACGATCATTCCTCCATTCTCCCACCGCTGAAAGTTGGCACTCGGCATGCATAACGTCAAAATAAAACAGAAGGACGAGAGAAGGAAAAAAGAAACGATGGGCTGACGACGACCTATCATCCAACAAACGACGTGTTGATATTGTGCCGAGAGAAGACTTTATTCCGTCATCGACAACGTGATGAATAATGACGATAGTGGTCGAATTTGGGGATCTAAAGTTTTGGGGTTATTTTGTGAATTTTAGGAATTTTTTAAAATTAAGTTAAAAGAAATAAAAAATTAAAAAAATTAAAATCAAAGCCACATGTCATGTTTTGATTGGTTAAATATTTTTTTAAACGATCGTTAATGTTAAACACCGAAAATGATAACATTGAAAACGTTATACACCTACTTAGACCGAAAATACTTTATACATGAATCTGAAAAAAAAAATGTATAGTTTGAGCATTTTTTTTACTATTAAGCCATTGAAATATTGTATAAGAATACTTAGATTTTCTTGACACACATGACGCGTAAAAAATACAATATAAAAATTTAATAAGTAAATAAATATAAGTGGTGGTAAAAATTTAAACTCATACAAGATATGACAATATAAATATCATTGATCACTCAGCCAATTAATAGATCTCAAAACACATCGGTCATGTTAGCAATTAGCGGATAGTTGACAGCGGATTACATTAGCTGATAGCTGATAACAATAGCATATTTGACTAACGGATTGCATTAGCTGGTGGTATAGAAGTGTTTGGTAAAATTAACTAATAGCCTTTACAAATTTATGTTATTCAAATTTTT
The DNA here is from genome assembly GCA_019671005.1 of Hibiscus mutabilis. Lineage (NCBI taxonomy): Eukaryota > Viridiplantae > Streptophyta > Magnoliopsida > Malvales > Malvaceae > Hibiscus > Hibiscus mutabilis. The sequence continues at coordinate 3,557 of JAGYYJ010001367.1, read as the reverse complement.
TTTGTTATTTAAGAAATTATTTTTTAATTATATTAGTTATTCAAATTTATGTTATTTAGAAAAAATATAATTATCAATGACAATATAGTCTTTACAAGTATTTTATTCAAACATGTAACTCAAAAAACTCTTAAAAGGAGTTTTTTAAAAAGAGATGTTTCACCCAAATCCGCTATTATAATCTTTTATTTATCAAACATCTAAATAAACAGCTTTGACTTATCAAACCTCTAAAATGCTCCAAACCTTTAATTTTAGCTCAAAAAATTGTTTACCAAATTAGGCCATAAAAATCTAACGTTGTTGAGTTTAAAAAGTAAAAATAAATTTCTAATAAGATTTATTCACGACAATGATAATAATTTTCTAATAAGATTGTTAACTTCGATTCATATTTGGCGTCGAAAAACAATGAAACATTTGAATACAAGACAACCCATGACATCTTAAATAATAATAATAATAATAATAATAATAATAATAATAATAATAATAAATCAACAAAGTTGGTGATGAGTTATGAATAGATGGATTTCAATGACTCCATTTTTTATACACAAGACAGAAAGAAAAGGCAATGGATAAGGTAATCTGATTAAATAATAATGAGTGTTATTAATATCACTAAACCCATGTGCATTTGCTTTTAATTAAAGCATTTTTATATTGTATTAGATTTTTTAAAAGTAAAATTAAAATTTTACTCTTAATATTATAAATACTAAACGAAACAAATTAAAATAAAAGAGTCGACATCGTAATAGATCTTTATAATACCTAATTTAAGATAATCAATCAATTTGATAGAGTTGATTATATAATAAACATTTCTCATTCAATAACGTGATTTAATAATATAATTTGAAATATCTGAATTCCATTCATAAGCAACTCATATTTTGAAGATAGACAAAACAATTGTAGACCATTCAAGACTCATCTCAATTTCAGTAATCTGACCTTATAGATAGAATTAAAAATTTTAATTATGTCAAAAAGTTTAATCATCAATGACTTTAAAATTTGTTGCTATACTCATTTCATATAAATTAACATCTTTTTAAAAAGCTATTAATTATAGAATCATATAATATTTCACAAGATTAGCCTTTTGACAATTAACTAACAATAATAAATTTTCTAAAAATTTTACTGATAATAATCAACTATCATCAAATAAGATCTTTATAGACCATTTAAATCCTACTTTATATGCCGATGCACTTCTTCCTCATCAATAAAAAGCATCATATTAATAATTATTAATATAATTATAGCATTAAATACATGCTATAAAATTAAAACATGTCTTTTCACTACATATTTTAGTATTTTACAACCTTATGTGTTGCCATATTCCAATTATCATTGATTGGTGACATTGAAATTAATAGGCCAAAAGTTAATAATAGCCCTAATACTACATTGGTTACCACCATCATAATTACTGAATGCAAAACCAATCAAATGTCATTTAAAATCCTTTTATGGAATAAAAACTATTAAAAACTGTTTACATGAATAAAACCAATTAAAGACTCTATTTAAAGGTAAATTTTGGGGAATAATAGAGTTGGAAACTAATTTTTAAAAAATAAAAGTTATTGAATAATTTTTAGAATTTACCTTATGACAAAGGTAAGATTGAACTTCAAATGACGATTTATTTTGACAACTTTACAAAATTGTTAAATGTCTTTCGTATTTAATGATTAAATGTCACTGTTAATTATAAAACATTAAAATATGTTCATATTTGTATGGCAAAACCACAAAATTGGAACCTTCTTTGACTTTGTCCAATTTATAAGCTTTCGATATGTTAAATTTATGCTTTTTTAATATTAAATTTATGCTTTTTGAAACGTTAACACACCACAAAATCATTTAATAAGAAATGGTTATTAAAACATTTTAGCCTAAGTTTTGAAACATATTTTAAAAAACATGTTTAATATCAAAACCAGCATTTGGTTTTACAGAAGTAAAAATTTACTTCTAAGTTATTGAGAAAATTACTACAAAATGAAGCATTAGTACTGACATGAACAATTTAACAAATAATTAAGAATAAGAATAAATAAACATGTCTTAGTAAACAACTACTTTATAATCGAATTATTCCCAATGTGTATAATCACTACAATGGACGAAAGCTCCCTTAAGTTAGCATTGTTTGTCGAAGAATTCTTACCCCAAAAACTGGAGAAGACTAAGGCGATACTGCTCTTCTCTTAAGAACTCGAAAAAAAGCTCAAGAAACAGAGAAGAGAATGTATCTAGCAAATGTTGTTTTGTTTGGGATGATCGAAATGAGATTAAAAACTCTCAATTGAAAGCCATTAAACTCAGTCAATTTATGTCGACGTTCATTCCCACATAATATGACCATTGAGCATTACCAACACAGATTACTAAAGCCACCAGTTTTACTTAATCCTTTGTATTTGTATAAAAAAAATCAAAACAAAACAGCTGAAAGCAAAAGCAAACTAAACAAACTTACCAGTCAACAGACAAATAACTACCAGTCTCATCTCAATCTTCCTTTGACATTCTTCCCTGCAAACCATAAAAACGTTGCTGGACCTTCTCTTTTCCCTTCTAATCGTACTTCTCTGGGGATTCCGATCGAATCGTTAATGGCCAGGTCGAGAAACAAGAACATACAAGCCAAGCTGGTGGGTATGTCCTCCCCTTTTCTTTTCATCAGCTTGAGTGGATGTTAATGGAGGAACCGCTTTGTTTGTTCATTGCTTTCCTCATTTTTCCAGGTGCTTCTTGGGGACATGGGAACTGGGAAAACGAGCTTGGTTTTGAGATTTGTCAAAGGCCAATTCCTTGATTTTCAGGTTCATTTTCATGTCTGCATTTATATAATATCATCATGTGAATACCCATCTGATATGTGTATTAACTATTGTAGGAATCAACAATTGGAGCAGCTTTTTTCACTCAGGTTTTGTCACTGAATGAAACCAGCATAAAGTTTGATATATGGGACACTGCAGGCCAAGAGAGATACCATAGCTTGGCTCCCATGTACTATCGCGGTGCAGCCGCTGCCGTCGTGGTCTACGACGTCACAAGCTCGGTAACTCACCTGATTGATACTAATAGATCGCGGCATAGCCGTATTATATGTACTGTCTGTTGATGTGGATCTTTTTCAGGACACGTTCGAGCGAGGCAAGAAATGGGTTCGGGAAGTGCAAAGACAAGGTAACTTGACGAGCAATCTAGATGTTCTATTCTTATGATTGAAGTTCATTTGAGGTCTGTGTGCCATTTGCAAATGAGATTTGGTGCTGTCTCTAAAATGTTTACAACTCATTAATTCTGCAAATTTAAGCATTCGAACAAACGGTATAATGCATATGAAGTGCGCTACATGTTACTATTCCGTAAAACGTTGTTTGATTCATATTCTTCTGGTTCAGGAAATCAGAATTTGATAATGTTCTTGGTAGCAAACAAGGTTGACTTGGAAGAAAAGAGACAAGTGGGGAATGAGGTATCTGCAATCTGATACTATCTCCTATCCTCTTTTTCCTTTG